>OY743181.1:31657225-31790295 GCA_963555705.1 Ligustrum vulgare | reverse complement strand
CCTTTAGGGCCTTTTAGATGCAATTCGTATTAGAATCCATAAATTACATGAGAGTTGTGGATTTTATTTAAGAGATTTTACTGTGAGAAAGCTAAGAGTATATATTATATATGTATTAGAAATATTTTTATGTACAATAAGAAAGTAAAAATAAATAAAATATTAAAAAATGTACATTAATTAAAACTAGGGGTGAATATGAAATTATTTAAAATATACGAGGGTAAAATATTCTAAAGAAGGTTTGATCGGAAATAATAAAAAAAGGTTCTCCCTTTAGGGCCTTTTAGATGCAATTCGTATTAGAATCCATAAATTACATGAGAGTTGTGGATTTTATTTAAGAGATTTTACTGTGAGAAAGCTAAGAGTATATATTATATATGTATTAGAAATATTTTTATGTACAATAAGAAAGTAAAAATAAATAAAATATTAAAAAATGTACATTAATTAAAACTAGGGGTGAATATGAAATTATTTAAAATATACGAGGGTAAAATATTCTAAAGAAGGTTTGATCGGAAATAATAAAAAAAGGTTCTCCCTTTAGGACCTTTTATATGCAATTTTTTTTTTAAAAAAATATTATTATATTATGGATGTAAAAAATAAATTCAAGAAGTACACATTTTTTCTTTTTCTCTCATTAATTGAAGGACGTATTAGAAACCATAAATTACATGAGAGTTGTTGATTTTATTTAAAAGATTTTATTGTGAAAGTTAAGAAGAAAAAAATGTTAAAAAATGTACATTAATTAAAACTAGGGGTGAATATGAAATTATTTAAAATATACGAGGGTAAAATATTCTAAAAAATGTTTGATGGAAAATAATAAAAAAAAAGTTTCTCCCTTTAGGGCCTTTTAGATGCAATTTTTTTTTTTTAAAAAAAAAAATTGTTATCATATGGATGTAAAAAATTAATTCAAGAAGTACACATTTTTTTTTCTTTTTCTCTCATTAATTGAAGGACGTATTGGAAACCGTACATTATATGAGAGTAATTGATTTTATTTAAAAGATTTAATTGTGAGAAAGTTATGAGTTTATATTATATATGTATGAAAAATATTTTAATGTAAAATAAGAAAATAAAAATAAATAAAATATAAAAGAATGTACATTATCGGAAATAATAAAAAAAGTTTCTCCCTTTAGGGCCTTTTAGATGCAATTTTTTTTTTAAAAAAAAAATGTTATATTATGGATTTAAGAAATTAATTCAATAAGTACACATTTTTTCTTTTTCTCATTAATTGAAGGACGTATTAGAAACCATAAATTATATGAGAGTTGTTGATTTTATTTAAAATATTTTATTGTGAAAGTTTAGAGTTTATATTATATATGTATGAAAAATATTTTTATGTACAATAAGAAAATAAAAATAATAAAAATATTAAAAAATGTATATTAATTAAAACTAGGGGTGAATAGGAAATTATTTAAAATATACGAGGGTAAAATATTATAAAAAATGTTTGATGGAAAATAATAAAAAAAAAGTTTCTCCCTTTAGGGCCTTTTAGATGCTTTTTTTAAAAATAATAAAAAAAAAAATTGTTATCATATGGATGTAAAAAATTAATTCAAGAAGTACACATTTTTTTTTCTTTTTCTCTCATTAATTGAAGGACGTATTGGAAACCGTACATTATATGAGAGTAATTGATTTTATTTAAAAGATTTAATTGTGAGAAAGTTATGAGTTTATATTATATATGTATGAAAAATATTTTTATGTAAAATAAGAAAATAAAAATAAATAAAATATAAAAGAATGTACATTAATTAAAACTAGGTGTGAATACGAAATTATTTAAAATATACGAGGGTAAAATATTCTAAAAAATGTTTGATGGAAAATAATAAAAAAAGTTTCTCCCTTTAGGGCCTTTTAGATGCAATTTTTTTTTTTTTTAATTTTTTTGTTATATTATGGATGTAAAAAAGTAATTCAAGAAGTACACATTTTTTTCTTTTTCTCTCATTAATTGAAGGACGTATTAGAAACCGTAAATTATATGAGAGTTGTTGATTTTATTGTTAAATTTAAGAATTTATATTATATATGTATGAAAAATATTTTTATGTACAATAAGAAAATAAAAATAAATAAAAAATTAAAAAATGTACATTAATTAAAACTAGGGGTGAATACGAAATTATTTAAAATATACGAGGGTAAAATATTATAAAAAAAGGTTTGATCGGAAACAATAAAAAAATGTTTCTCCCTTTAGGGCCTTTTAGATGCAATTTTTTTTCAAAAAAAAAAAAAAAAAATAGTATATTATGGATGTAAAAAATTAATTCAAAGAGTACACATTTTTTTTTCTTTTTCTCTCATTAATTGAAGGACGTATTAGAAATCGTAAATTATATGAGAGTTGTTGATTTTATTTAAAAGAATTTATTGTGAGAAAGTTAAGAGTTTATATTATACATGTATGAGAAATATTTTTATGTACAATAAGAAAATAAAAATAATTAAAATATTTAAAAATGTCCATTAATTAAAACTAGGGGTGAATATGAAATTATTTAAAATATACGAGGGTAAAATATTCTAAAAAAGGTTTGATGGAAAATAATAAAAAAAGTTTCTCCCTTTAGTGCCTTTTAGATGCAATTTTTTTTTTTTAAAAAAAAATTTGTTATATTATGGATGTAAAAAATTAATTCAAGAAGTACACATTTTTTTTTTCTTTTTCTCTCATTAATTGAAGGACGTATTAGAAACCGTAAATTATATGAGAGTTGTTGATTTTATTTAAAAGATTTTATTGTGAGAAAGTTAAGAGTTTATATTATATATATATATGAAATTTTTTTTACGTACAATAAGAAAATAAAAATAAATAAAATATTAAAAATTGTACATTAATTAAAACTAGGGGTGAATATGGAATTATTTAAAATATACGAGGGTAAAATATTCTAAAGAAGGTTTGATCGGAAATAATAAAAAAAAGTTCTCCCTTTAGGGCCTTTTAGATGCAATTTTCTTTTTTAAAAAAAATATTATTATATTATGGATGTAAAAAATAAATTCAAGAAGTACACATTTTTTCTTTTTCTCTCATTAATTGAAGGACGTATTAGAAACCATAAATTATATGAGAGTTGTTGATTTTATTTAAAAGATTTTATTGTGAAAGTTAAGAGTTTTTATTATACATGTATGAAAAATATTTTTATGTACAATAAGAAAGTAAAAATAAATAAAATATTAAAAATTGTACATTAATTAAAACTAGGGGTGAATATGGAATTATTTAAAATATACGAGGGTAAAATATTCTAAAAAATGTTTGATGGAAAATAATAAAAAAAAAGTTTCTCCCTTTAGGGACTTTTAGATGCAATTTTTTTAAAAAAAAAAAAAAAATTGTTATCATATGGATGTAAAAAACTAATTCAAGAAGTACACATTTTTTTTTCTTTTTCTCTCATTAATTGAAGGACGTATTGGAAACCGTACATTATATGAGAGTAATTGATTTTATTTAAAAGATTTAATTGTGAGAAAGTTATGAGTTTATATTATATATGTATGAAAAATATTTTTATGTAAAATAAGAAAATAAAAATAAATAAAATATAAAAGAATGTACATTAATTAAAACTAGGTGTGAATACGAAATTATTTAAAATATACGAGGGTAAAATATTCTAAAAAATGTTTGATGGAAAATAATAAAAAAAGTTTCTCCCTTTAGGGCCTTTTAGATGCAATTTTTTTTTTTAATTTTTTTGTTATATTATGGATGTAAAAAATTAATTCAAGAAGTACACATTTTTTTCTTTTTCTCTCATTAATTGAAGGACGTATTAGAAACCGTAAATTATATGAGAGTTGTTGATTTTATTTAAAAGATTTTATTGTGAAAGTTAAGAGTTTATATTATACATGTATGAAAAATATTTTTATGTACAATAAGAAAATAAAAATAATTAAAATATTTAAAAATGTCCATTAATTAAAACTAGGGGTGAATATGAAATTATTTAAAATATACGAGGGTAAAATATTCTAAAAAAGGTTTGATGGAAAATAATAAAAAAAGTTTCTCCCTTTAGGGCCTTTTAGATGCAATTTTTTTTTTTTAAAAAAAAATTTGTTATATTATGGATGTAAAAAATTAATTCAAGAAGTACACATTTTTTTTTTCTTTTTCTCTCATTAATTGAAGGACGTATTAGAAACCGTAAATTATATGAGAGTTGTTGATTTTATTTAAAAGATTTTATTGTGAGAAAGTTAAGAGTTTATATTATATATATATATGAAATTTTTTTTACGTACAATAAGAAAATAAAAATAAATAAAATATTAAAAAATGTACATTAATTAAAACTAGGGGTGAATATGAAATTATTTAAAATATACGAGGGTAAAATACTCAAAAAAAGGTTTGATCGGAAATAATAAAAAAAGTTTCTCCCTTTAGGGCCTTTTAGATGCAATTTTTTTTTCAAAAAAAAAATGTTATATTATGGATTTAAGAAATTAATTCAATAAGTACACATTTTTTCTTTTTCTCATTAATTGAAGGACGTATTAGAAACCATAAATTATATGAGAGTTGTTGATTTTATTTAAAATATTTTATTGTGAAAGTTTAGAGTTTATATTATATATGTATGAAAAATATTTTTATGTACAATAAGAAAATAAAAATAATTAAAATATTAAAAAATGTACATTAATTAAAACTAGGGGTGAATAGGAAATTATTTAAAATATACGAGGGTAAAATATTCTAAAAAATGTTTGATGGAAAATAATAAAAAAAAAGTTTCTCCCTTTAGGGCCTTTTAGATGCAATTTTTAAAAAAAAAAAAAAAAATTGTTATCATATGGATGTAAAAAACTAATTCAAGAAGTACACATTTTTTTTTCTTTTTCTCTCATTAATTGAAGGACGTATTGGAAACCGTACATTATATGAGAGTAATTGATTTTATTTAAAAGATTTAATTGTGAGAAAGTTATGAGTTTATATTATATATGTATGAAAAATATTTTTATGTAAAATAAGAAAATAAAAATAAATAAAATATAAAAGAATGTACATTAATTAAAACTAGGTGTGAATACGAAATTATTTAAAATATACGAGGGTAAAATATTCTAAAAAATGTTTGATGGAAAATAATAAAAAAAGTTTCTCCCTTTAGGGCCTTTTAGATGCAATTTTTTTTTTTAATTTTTTTGTTATATTATGGATGTAAAAAATTAATTCAAGAAGTACACATTTTTTTCTTTTTCTCTCATTAATTGAAGGACGTATTAGAAACCGTAAATTATATGAGAGTTGTTGATTTTGTTGTTAAATTTAAGAATTTATATTATATATGTATGAAAAATATTTTTATGTACAATAAGAAAATAAAAATAAATAAAAAATTAAAAAATGTACATTAATTAAAACTAGGGGTGAATACGAAATTATTTAAAATATACGAGGGTAAAATATTATAAAAAAAGGTTTGATCGGAAACAATAAAAAAAGTTTCTCATTTTAGGGCCTTTTAGATGCAATTTTTTTTCAAAAAAAAAAAAAAAAAAAGTATATTATGGATGTAAAAAATTAATTCAAAGAGTACACATTTTTTTTTCTTTTTCTCTCATTAATTGAAGGACGTATTAGAAATCGTAAATTATATGAGAGTTGTTGATTTTATTTAAAAGATTTTATTGTGAGAAAGTTAAGAGTTTATATTATACATGTATGAGAAATATTTTTATGTACAATAAGAAAATAAAAATAATTAAAATATTTAAAAATGTCCATTAAATAAAACTAGGGGTGAATATGAAATTATTTAAAATATACGAGGGTAAAATATTCTAAAAAAGGATTGATGGAAAATAATAAAAAAAGTTTCTCCCTTTAGGGCCTTTTAGATGCAATTTTTTTGTTTTTTTTTAAAAAAATTTGTTATATTATGGATGTAAAAAATTAATTCAAGAAGTACACATTTTTTTTTTCTTTTTCTCTCATTAATTGAAGGACGTATTAGAAACCGTAAATTATATGAGAGTTGTTGATTTTATTTAAAAGATTTTATTGTGAGAAAGTTAAGAGTTTATATTATATATATATATGAAATTTTTTTTACGTACAATAAGAAAATAAAAATAAATAAAATATTAAAAAATGTACATTAATTAAAACTAGGGGTGAATATGAAATTATTTAAAATATACGAGGGTAAAATACTCAAAAAAAGGTTTGATCGGAAATAATAAAAAAAGTTTCTCCCTTTAGGGCCTTTTAGATGCAATTTTTTTTTCAAAAAAAAAAATGTTATATTATGGATTTAAGAAATTAATTCAATAAGTACACATTTTTTCTTTTTCTCATTAATTGAAGGACGTATTAGAAACCATAAATTATATGAGAGTTGTTGATTTTATTTAAAATATTTTATTGTGAAAGTTTAGAGTTTATATTATATATGTATGAAAAATATTTTTATGTACAATAAGAAAATAAAAATAATTAAAATATTAAAAAATGTACATTAATTAAAACTAGGGGTGAATAGGAAATTATTTAAAATATACGAGGGTAAAATATTCTAAAAAATGTTTGATGGAAAATAATAAAAAAAAAGTTTCTCCCTTTAGGGCCTTTTAGATGCAATTTTTTTTAAAAAAAAAATAAAATTGTTATCATATGGATGTAAAAAACTAATTCAAGAAGTACACATTTTTTTTTTCTTTTTCTCTCATTAATTGAAGGACGTATTGGAAACCGTACATTATATGAGAGTAATTGATTTTATTTAAAAGATTTAATTGTGAGAAAGTTATGAGTTTATATTATATATGTATGAAAAATATTTTTATGTAAAATAAGAAAATAAAAATAAATAAAATATAAAAGAATGTACATTAATTAAAACTAGGTGTGAATACGAAATTATTTAAAATATACGAGGGTAAAATATTCTAAAAAATGTTTGATGGAAAATAATAAAAAAAGTTTCTCCCTTTAGGGCCTTTTAGATGCAATTTTTTTTTTAATTTTTTTGTTATATTATGGATGTAAAAAATTAATTCAAGAAGTACACATTTTTTCCTTTTTCTCTCATTAATTGAAGGACGTATTAGAAACCGTAAATTATATGAGAGTTGTTGATTTTATTGTTAAATTTAAGAATTTATATTATATATGTATGAAAAATATTTTTATGTACAATAAGAAAATAAAAATAAATAAAAAATTAAAAAATGTACATTAATTAAAACTAGGGGTGAATACGAAATTATTTAAAATATACGAGGGTAAAATATTATAAAAAAAGGTTTGATCGGAAACAATAAAAAAAGTTTCTCATTTTAGGGCCTTTTAGATGCAATTTTTTTTCAAAAAAAAAAAAAAAAAAAAGTATATTATGGATGTAAAAAATTAATTCAAAGAGTACACATTTTTTTTCTTTTTCTCTCATTAATTGAAGGACGTATTAGAAATCGTAAATTATATGAGAGTTGTTGATTTTATTTAAAAGATTTTATTGTGAGAAAGTTAAGAGTTTATATTATACATGTATGAGAAATATTTTTATGTACAATAAGAAAATAAAAATAATTAAAATATTTAAAAATGTCCATTAAATAAAACTAGGGGTGAATATGAAATTATTTAAAATATACGAGGGTAAAATATTCTAAAAAAGGATTGATGGAAAATAATAAAAAAAGTTTCTCCCTTTAGGGCCTTTTAGATGCAATTTTTTTGTTTTTTTTTAAAAAAATTTGTTATATTATGGATGTAAAAAATTAATTCAAGAAGTACACATTTTTTTTTTCTTTTTCTCTCATTAATTGAAGGACGTATTAGAAACCGTAAATTATATGAGAGTTGTTGATTTTATTTAAAAGATTTTATTGTGAGAAAGTTAAGAGTTTATATTATATATATATATGAATTTTTTTTTACGTACAATAAGAAAATAAAAATAAATAAAATATTAAAAAATGTACATTAATTAAAACTAGGGGTGAATATGAAATTATTTAAAATATACGAGGGTAAAATACTCAAAAAAAGGTTTGATCGGAAATAATAAAAAAAGTTTCTCCCTTTAGGGCCTTTTAGATGCAATTTTTTTTTCAAAAAAAAAATGTTATATTATGGATTTAAGAAATTAATTCAATAAGTACACATTTTTTCTTTTTCTCATTAATTGAAGGACGTATTAGAAACCATAAATTATATGAGAGTTGTTGATTTTATTTAAAATATTTTATTGTGAAAGTTTAGAGTTTATATTATATATGTATGAAAAATATTTTTATGTACAATAAGAAAATAAAAATAATTAAAATATTAAAAAATGTACATTAATTAAAACTAGGGGTGAATAGGAAATTATTTAAAATATACGAGGGTAAAATATTCTAAAAAATGTTTGATGGAAAATAATAAAAAAAAAGTTTCTCCCTTTAGGGCCTTTTAGATGCAATTTTTAAAAAAAAAAAAAAAAAAATTGTTATCATATGGATGTAAAAAACTAATTCAAGAAGTACACATTTTTTTTTCTTTTTCTCTCATTAATTGAAGGACGTATTGGAAACCGTACATTATATGAGAGTAATTGATTTTATTTAAAAGATTTAATTGTGAGAAAGTTATGAGTTTATATTATATATGTATGAAAAATATTTTTATGTAAAATAAGAAAATAAAAATAAATAAAATATAAAAGAATGTACATTAATTAAAACTAGGTGTGAATACGAAATTATTTAAAATATACGAGGGTAAAATATTCTAAAAAATGTTTGATGGAAAATAATAAAAAAAGTTTCTCCCTTTAGGGCCTTTTAGATGCAATTTTTTTTTTTAATTTTTTTGTTATATTATGGATGTAAAAAATTAATTCAAGAAGTACACATTTTTTTCTTTTTCTCTCATTAATTGAAGGACGTATTAGAAACCGTAAATTATATGAGAGTTGTTGATTTTATTTAAAAGATTTTATTATGAAAGTTAAGAATTTATATTATATATGTATGAAAAATATTTTTATGTACAATAAGAAAATAAAAATAAATGGAAAATTAAAAAATGTACATTAATTAAAACTTGGGGTGAATACGAAATTATTTAAAATATACGAGGGTAAAATATTCTAAAAAATGTTTGATCGAAAATAATAAAAAAAGTTTCTCCCTTTAGGGCCTTTTAGATGCAATTTTTTTTTTTAAATTTTTTTTGTTATATTATGGATGTAAAAAATTAATTCAAGAAGTACACATTTTTTTTCTTTTTCTGTCATTAATTGAAGGACGTATTAGAAACCGTAAATTATATGAGAGTTGTTGATTTTATTTAAAAGATTTTATTGTGAGAAAGTTAAGAGTTTATATTATATATGTATGAAAATTCTTTTACGTACAATAAGAAAATAAAAATAAATAAAATATTAAAAAATGTACATTAATTAAAACAGGGGGTGAATATGAAATTATTTAAAATATACGAGGGTAAAATATTCAAAAAAAGGTTTGATCGGAAATAATAAAAAAAGTTTCTCCCTTTAGGGCCTTTTAGATGCAATTTTTTTTAAAAAAATAAAATTGTTATATTATGGATGTAAAAAATTGATTCAAGAAGTACACATTTTTTTTCTTTTTCTCTCATTAATTGAAGGACGTATTCGAAACCGTAAATTATATGAGAGTTGTTGATTTTATTTAAAAGATTTTATTATGAAAGTTAAGAGTTTATATTATACATGTATGAAAATTTTTTTACGTACAATAAGAAAATAAAAATAAATAAAATATTAAAAAATGTACATTAATTAAAACTGGGGGTGAATATGAAATTATTTAAAATATACGAGGGTAAAATATTCAAAAAAAGGTTTGATTGGAAATAATAAAAAAAGGTTCTCCCTTTAGGGCCTTTTAGATGCAATTTTCTTTTTTTAAAAAAAAAATTATTATATTATGGATGTAAAAAATTAATTCAAGAAGTAGACATTTTTTCTTTTTCTCTCATTAATTGAAGGACGTATTAGAATCCATAAATTACATGAGAGTTGTGGATTTTATTTAAGAGATTTTACTGTGAAAGTTAAGAGTTTATATTATACATGTATGAAAAATATTTTTATGTACAATAAGAAAGTAAAAATAAATAAAATATTAAAAAATGTACATTATTTAAAACTAGGGGTGAATATGAAATTATTTAAAATATACGAGGGTAAAATATTCTAAAGAAGGTTTGATCGGAAATAATAAAAAAAGGTTCTCCCTTTAGGGCCTTTTAGATGCAATTCGTATTAGAATCCATAAATTACATGAGAGTTGTGGATTTTATTTAAGAGATTTTACTGTGAGAAAGCTAAGAGTATATATTATATATGTATTAGAAATATTTTTATGTACAATAAGAAAGTAAAAATAAATAAAATATTAAAAAATGTACATTAATTAAAACTAGGGGTGAATATGAAATTATTTAAAATATACGAGGGTAAAATATTCTAAAGAAGGTTTGATCGGAAATAATAAAAAAAGGTTCTCCCTTTAGGACCTTTTATATGCAAATTTTTTTTTTTTAAAAAATATTATTATATTATGGATGTAAAAAATTAATTTAAGAAGTGCACATTTTTTTTTTCTCTATTTAATCGAAGGACGTATTAGAAACCATAAATTATATGATAGTTGTGTATTTTATTTAAAAGATTTTATTGTGAGAAAGTTAAGAAGAAAAAAATGTTAAAAAATGTACATTAATTAAAACTAGGGGTTAATATGAAATTATTTAAAATATACGAGGGTAAAATATTCTAAAAATGTTTGATGGGAAATAATAAAAAATGTTTCTCCCTTTAAGGCCTTTTAGGTGTAGCTTTTTTTTTTAAAAAAAAAAAATTGTCATACTATGGATGTAAAAATTTAATTCACGAAGTACACATTTTTTCTTTTTCTCTCATTAATTGAAGGTCGTATTAGAAACCATAAATTATATGAGAGCTGTTGATTTTATTTAAAAGATTTTATTGCGAAAGTTAAGAGTTTATATTATACATGTATGAAAAATATTTTTATGTACAATAAGAAAGTAAAAATAAATAAAATATTAAAAATTGTACATTAATTAAAACTAGGGGTGAATATGGAATTATTTAAAATATACGAGGGTAAAATATTCTAAAGAAGGTTTGATCGGAAATAATAAAAAAAAGTTCTCCCTTTAGGGCCTTTTAGATGCAATTTTCTTTTTAAAAAAAAATATTATTATATTATGGATGTAAAAAATAAATTCAAGAAGTACACTTTTTTTCTTTTTCTCTCATTAATTGAAGGTCGTATTAGAAACCATAAATTATATGAGAGCTGTTGATTTTATTTAAAAGATTTTATTGCGAAAGTTAAGAGTTTATATTATACATGTATGAAAAATATTTTTATGTACAATAAGAAAGTAAAAATAAATAAAATATTAAAAAATGTACATTAATTAAAACTGGGGGTAATATGAAATTATTTAAAATATACGAGGGTGAAATATTCAAAAAAAGGTTTGATCGGAAATAATAAAAAAAGTTTCTCCCTTTAGGGCCTTTTAGATGCAATTTTTTTTTTAAAAAAAAATGTTATATTATGGACTTAAGAAATTAATTCAATAAGTACACATTTTTTCTTTTTCTCATTAATTGAAGGACGTATTAGAAATCGTAAATTATATGAGAGTTGTTGATTTTATTTAAAAGATTTTATTGTGAAAGTTAAGAATTTATATTATATATGTATGAAAAATATTTTTTTGTACAACAAGAAAATAAAAATAAATAAAAAATTAAAAAATGTACATTAATTAAAACTAGGGGTGAATACGAAATTATTTAAAATATAAGACGGTAAAATATTCTAAAAAATGTTTGATCGAAAATAATAAGAAAAGGTTCTCCCTTTAGGGCCTTTTAGATGCAATTTTATTTTTTTAAAAAAATATTATTATATTATGGATGTAAAAAATTAATTCAATAAGTACACATTTTTTCTTTTTCTCTCATTCATTGAATCGTATTAGAAACCATAAATTATATGAGAGTTGTTGATTTTATTTAAAAGATTTTATTGTGAAAGTTAAGAGTTTATATTATACATGTATGAAAAATATTTTTATGTACAATAGGAAATTAAAAAAATAAAATATCAAAAAATTTACATTAACTAAAACTAGGGGAGAATATGAAATTATATAAAATATACGAGGGTAAAATATTCTAAATAATGTTTGATGGGAAATAATAAAAAAAGGTTTCTCCCTTTAAGGCCTTTTAAGTGTAGCTTTTTTTAAAAAAAAAAAAAATTGTCATACTATGGATGTAAAAATTTAATTCACGAAGTACACATTTTTTATTTTTCTCTCATTAATTGAAGGTCGTATTAGAAACCATAAATTATATGAGAGCTGTTGATTTTATTTAAAAGATTTTATTGTGAAAGTTAAGAGTTTATATTATACATGTATGAAAAATATTTTTATGTACAATAAGAAAGTAAAAATAAATAAAATATTAAAAATTGTACATTAATTAAAACTAGGGGTGAATATGAAATTATTTAAAATATACGAGGGTAAAATATTCTAAAGAAGGTTTGATCGGAAATAATAAAAAAAGGTTCTCCCTTTAGGGCCTTTTAGATGCAATTTTCTTTTTTTAAAAAAAATTATTATATTATGGATGTAAAAAATTAATTCAAGAAGTACACATTTTTTTCTTTTTCTCTCATTAATTGAAGGACGTATTAGAAACCATAAATTATATGAGAGGATTTTATTTTATTTAAAAGATTTTATTGTGAAAGTTAAGAGTTTATATTATACATGTATGAAAAATATTTTTATGTACAATAAGAAAGTAAAAATAAATAAAATATTAAAAAATGTACATTAATTAAAACTAGGGGTGAATGTGAAATTATTTAAAATATACGAGGGTAAAATATTCTAAAGAAGGTTTGATCGGAAATAATAAAAAAAGGTTCTCCCTTTAGGGCCTTTTAGAAGCAATTTTCTTTTTTAAAATTTTTCTTATTATATTATGGATGTAAAAAATTAATTCAATAAGTACACATTTTTTCTTTTTCTCTCATTCATTGAAGGACGTATTAGAAACCATAAATTATATGAGAGTTGTTGATTTTATTTAAAAGATTTTATTGTGAAAGTTAAGAGTTTATATTATACATGTATGAAAAATATTTTTATGTACAATAGGAAATTAAAAAAATAAAATATCAAAAAATTTACATTAACTAAAACTAGGGGAGAATATGAAATTATATAAAATATACGAGGGTAAAATATTCTAAATAATGTTTGATGGGAAATAATAAAAAAAGGTTTCTCCCTTTAAGGCCTTTTAAGTGTAGCTTTTTTTAAAAAAAAAAAAAATTGTCATACTATGGATGTAAAAATTTAATTCACGAAGTACACATTTTTTATTTTTCTCTCATTAATTGAAGGTCGTATTAGAAACCATAAATTATATGAGAGCTGTTGATTTTATTTAAAAGATTTTATTGTGAAAGTTAAGAGTTTATATTATACATGTATGAAAAATATTTTTATGTACAATAAGAAAGTAAAAATAAATAAAATATTAAAAATTGTACATTAATTAAAACTAGGGGTGAATATGAAATTATTTAAAATATACGAGGGTAAAATATTCTAAAGAAGGTTTGATCGGAAATAATAAAAAAAGGTTCTCCCTTTAGGGCCTTTTAGATGCAATTTTATTTTTTTAAAAAAATATTATTATATTATGGATGTAAAAAATTAATTCAATAAGTACACATTTTTTCTTTTTCTCTCATTCATTGAATCGTATTAGAAACCATAAATTATATGAGAGTTGTTGATTTTATTTAAAAGATTTTATTGTGAAAGTTAAGAGTTTATATTATACATGTATGAAAAATATTTTTATGTACAATAGGAAATTAAAAAAATAAAATATCAAAAAATTTACATTAACTAAAACTAGGGGAGAATATGAAATTATATAAAATATACGAGGGTAAAATATTCTAAATAATGTTTGATGGGAAATAATAAAAAAAGGTTTCTCCCTTTAAGGCCTTTTAAGTGTAGCTTTTTTTAAAAAAAAAAAAAATTGTCATACTATGGATGTAAAAATTTAATTCACGAAGTACACATTTTTTATTTTTCTCTCATTAATTGAAGGTCGTATTAGAAACCATAAATTATATGAGAGCTGTTGATTTTATTTAAAAGATTTTATTGTGAAAGTTAAGAGTTTATATTATACATGTATGAAAAATATTTTTATGTACAATAAGAAAGTAAAAATAAATAAAATATTAAAAATATACATTAATTAAAACTAGGGGTGAATATGAAATTATTTAAAATATATGAGGGTAAAATATTCTAAAGAAGGTTTGATCGGAAATAATAAAAAAAGGTTCTCCCTTTAGGGCCTTTTAGATGCAATTTTCTTTTTTTAAAAAAAATTATTATATTATGGATGTAAAAAATTAATTCAAGAAGTACACATTTTTTTCTTTTTCTCTCATTAATTGAAGGACGTATTAGAAACCATAAATTATATGAGAGGATTTTATTTTATTTAAAAGATTTTATTGTGAAAGTTAAGAGTTTATATTATACATGTATGAAAAATATTTTTATGTACAATAAGAAAGTAAAAATAAATAAAATATTAAAAAATGTACATTAATTAAAACTAGGGGTGAATATGAAATTATTTAAAATATACGAGGGTAAAATATTCTAAAGAAGGTTTGATCGGAAATAATAAAAAAAGGTTCTCCCTTTAGGGCCTTTTAGAAGCAATTTTCTTTTTTAAAATTTTTCTTATTATATTATGGATGTAAAAAATTAATTCAATAAGTACACATTTTTTCTTTTTCTCTCATTCATTGAAGGACGTATTAGAAACCATAAATTATATGAGAGTTGTTGATTTTATTTAAAAGATTTTATTGTGAAAGTTAAGAGTTTATATTATACATGTATGAAAAATATTTTTATGTACAATAGGAAAATAAAAAAACTAAAATATCAAAAAATTTACATTAATTAAAACTAGGGGAGAATATGAAATTATATAAAATGTACGAGGGTAAAATATTCTAAAAAATGTTTGATGGGAAATAATAAAAAATGGTTTCTCCCTTTAAGGCCTTTTAAGTGTAGCTTTTAAAAAAAAAAAAAAAAAATTGTCATACTATGGATGTAAAAATTTAATTCCCGAAGTACACATTTTTTCTTTTTCTCTCATTAATTGAAGGACGTATTAGAAACCATAAATTATATGAGAGTTGTTGATTTTATTTAAAAGATTTTATTGTGAAAGTTAAGAATTTATATTATACATGTATGAAAAATATTTTTATGTACAATAAGAAAGTAAAAATAAATAAAATATTAAAAAATGTACATTAATTAAAACTAGGGGTGAATATGAAATTATTTAAAATATACGAGGGTAAAATATTCTAAAGAAGGTTTGATCGGAAATAATAAAAGGGCCTTTTAGATGCAATTTTCTTTTTTTAAAAAAAAAATTATTATATTATGGATGTAAAAAATTAATTCAAGAAGTACACATTTTTTCTTTTTCTCTCATTAATTGAAGGACGTATTAGAATCCATAAATTACATGAGAGTTGTGGATTTTATTTAAGAGATTTTATTGTGAGAAAGCTAAGAGTATATATTATATATGTATTAGAAATATTTTTATGTACAATAAGAAAGTAAAAATAAATAAAATATTAAAAAATGTACATTAATTAAAACTAGGGGTGAATATGGAATTATTTAAAATATACGAGGATAAAATATTCTAAAGAAGGTTTGATCGGAAATAATAAAAAAAGTTTCTCCCTTTAGGGCCTTTTAGATGCAATTTTTTTTTTTTTAAATATTATTATATTATGGATGTAAAAAATTAATTTAAGAAGTACATTTTTTTTCTCTATTTAATTGAAGGACGTATTAGAAACCATAAATTATATGATAGTTGGGGATTTTATTTAAAAGATTTTATTGTGAGAAAGTTAAGAGTATATATTATATATGTAGTAAAAACATTTTTATGTACAATAATAAAATAAAAAGAAAAAAATGTTAAAAAATGTACATTAATTAAAACTAGGGGTGAATATGAAATTATTTAAAATATACGAGGGTAAAATATTCTAAAAATGTTTGATGGGAAATAATAAAAAATGTTTCTCCCTTTAAGGCCTTTTAGGTGTAGCTTTTTTTTTTTTTTTTAAAAAAAATTGTCATACTATGGATGTAAAAATTTAATTCACGAAGTACACATTTTTTCTTTTTCTCTCATTAATTGAAGGTCGTATTAGAAACCATAAATTATATGAGAGCTGTTGATTTTATTTAAAAGATTTTATTGTGAAAGTTAAGAGTTTATATTATACATTTATGAAAAATATTTTTATGTACAATAAGAAAGTAAAAATAAATAAAATATTAAAAATTGTACATTAATTAAAATTAGGGGTGAATATGGAATTATTTAAAATATACGAGGGTAAAATATTCTAAAGAAGGTTTGATCGGAAATAATAAAAAAAAAGTTCTCCCTTTAGGGCCTTTTAGATGCAATTTTCTTTTTTTAAAAAAATATTATTATATTATGGATGTAAAAAATAAATTCAAGAAGTACACATTTTTTCTTTTTCTCTCATTAATTGAAGGACGTATTGGAAACCATAAATTACATGAGAGTTGTTGATTTTATTTAAAAGATTTTATTGTGAAAGTTAAGAGTTTATATTATACATGTATGAAAAATATTTTTATGTACAATAAGAAAGTAAAAATAAATAAAATATTAAAAATATACATTAATTAAAACTAGGGGTGAATATGAAATTATTTAAAATATATGAGGGTAAAATATTCTAAAGAAGGTTTGATCGGAAATAATAAAAAAAGGTTCTCCCTTTAGGGCCTTTTAGATGCAATTTTCTTTTTTTAAAAAAAATTATTATATTATGGATGTAAAAAATTAATTCAAGTAGTACACATTTTTTTCTTTTTCTCTCATTAATTGAAGGACGTATTAGAAACCATAAATTATATGAGAAGTTTTGATTTTATTTAAAAGAATTTATTGTGAAAGTTAAGAGTTTATATTATACATGTATGAAAAATATTTTTATGTACAATAAGAAAATAAAAAGAAATAAAATGTTAAAAAATGTACATTAATTAAAACTAGGGGTGAATATGAAATTATATAAAATATACGAGGGTAAAATTTTCTAAAGAAGGTTTGATCGGAAATAATAAAAAAAGGTTCTCCCTTTAGGGCCTTTTAGATGCAATTTTCTTTTTTTAAAAAAATATTATTATAATATGGATGTAAAAAATTAATTCAAGAAGTACACATTTTTTCTTTTTCTCTCATTAATTGAAGGACGTATTAGAAACCATAAATTATATGTGAGTTGTTTATTTTATTTAAAAGATTTTATTTTGAAAGTTAAGAGTTTATATTATACATGTATGAAAAATATTTTTATGTACAATAAGAAAGTAAAAATAAATAAAATATTAAAAAATGTACATTAATTAAAACTGGGGGTAATATGAAATTATTTAAAATATACGAGGGTAAAATATTCAAAAAAAGGTTTGACCGGAAATAATAAAAAAAGTTTCTCCCTTTAGGGCCTTTTATTATGGACTTAAGAAATTAATTCAATAAGTACACATTTTTTCTTTTTCTCATTAATTGAAGGACGTATTAGAAATCGTAAATTATATGAGAGTTGTTGATTTTATTTAAAAGATTTTATTGTGAAAGTTAAGAATTTATATTATATATGTATGAAAAATATTTTTTTGTACAATAAGAAAATAAAAATAAATAAAAAATTAAAAAAATGTACATTAATTATATCTAGGGGTGAATACGAAATTATTTAAAATATAAGAGGGTAAAATATTCTAAAAAATGTTTGATCGAAAATAATAAAAAAAGTTTCTCCCTTTAGGGCCTTTTAGATGCAATTTTTTTTTTTTTTAAAATAATTGTTATATTATGGATGTAAAAAATTAATTCAAGAAGTACACATTTTTTTCTTTTTCTCTCATTAATTGAAGGACGTATTAGAAACCCTAAATTATATGAGAGTTGTTGATTTTATTTAAAGATTTTATTGTGAGAATATAACGACCCAGAATTTTATGCAATAAATAATTATTTTAATATTTAGAAAATTGTGTAGCTATTGTTTTGAAATTAATGCCGCGACGGATTCGTCTAGCCAAGTCAAGAAATATCGAATTTGTTCGATTTTAAATTAAAATCCGAATTTCTAAAATTATGTTATTTTAATTATTTATTCAAAGTATTATTTTCAAAATCATTTTGAATTCCAAATTTATTAAAATATCCCAATGATCCTTATTCAAATTATTTCAAGTCCAAATACGTATTTCAATTTTATTTCAAAATTTGTTTATTCTCAAATGTATTTCTCAGTCCAAAATATATCAGTTTTAAATACATTTTCAAATCAAAGTAGTCAAGTTTTTAGTTAATTATCCTAAACCTAATTTCATCCATGTTTTCTTCTTTACACCAAAACATCATCATTTTTATAAAGAATCTTACACAATTGTTCATTTCATATTCCATCTAATTTTCCACTAACCTATTCTATTATACCTAATCAATTATCATATCTTTATCACCATTTCCATCAAGAATTCGGCCAACCAAGTTTCTTTCTATTCTCTCCACAAGTTTCATCATAATTATGTCTCAAAGACATAATGATTCACACACCAATTTTTCCACTTTATTCCAACTCATCAACCAGCTGCAATCATTGTTGAACCAACCACCTTCACTGCCGTATTCAAATACCATCTCTACTGCCTGCGAGCTCCAATTCACAAATTTGCCAACCAGTAGCCAATCACCAATGATCCACACTGCATCAATCAGCATCATCAGTACAGCCTCAACTACAAAACCGGCCACTATTATCATCACCACAGCAACCACCTAAACCACAATTCCAACTGCAACACCATATCCAATTCAACAGTATGATTTCCAACTGCATAAGCTCCACTTTCATCACCATGAATCAACCACACCAACATCAATTCCACAGCAACCATAACCATCACAGTCTGCATCAACACCAAACCACTGCACATCCTCACAACACTGCATCAAACGTTCCCCTCTGCTACCTAATCACCTCCATTCACAATCGGCCAAACCACCAAATAAATTCAAGCAACTCAAATTCAAACCCCTGCACCCAAATCCGAAAACTCGCACACCATAATCCTCGATCCCAACTCGATATAAACCCAAAACCAAGAAATAAGACCAGCCTAGAACCTTACCTTGATTCGACCTAGCTCTGGCCTGATTTCCACCGGAAGAACCGCGAACCCTAGCTTCGGTCTCACCTTAAATCGCCCCCAAATCAGCCCAGAAACTATCCTAATTGCACCATCGCCACTCCCCGTACCCAGCGCCGGTGCCGCGCCGGCGAAACCGCCGGATTTTTCCCTTTTTTCTTCCCAAATCGCCGCTGTTCTGATTTTGTGTGAGAGAGAGTATTGAGAACGAGAATGAGAGAAGAGAGAGAGCGTATGATAATCTGATAAATATATTTTGATGTTAACTTTCAGAAATTTGCAATTTAGTCCCTATAGTTTTAAAAGATTTCAAATCAGTCCTTATAGTTTTAAAATCATCAACTTCAGCCCTTTAACTTTAAACTCTTTTATTTCAGTCCCTACTGATTTACTTTATTTGATTTTAAGCCCAAGTTTCAAAGTATTCATTTTAGTCCCTCAACTATCAAAAGTATCTATTTTAGTCCCTCAACTTTCAAAACATCAATTTTAGTCCTCAAATTATAATTTATCATTTTGAACTATATATTCGATAGACTAAAGTGACTTATTGGCTAAGACGAAGCGTACGGAGAATTTAAAGAAATTGAAGTCATTCCCGCTCAACTTTGCACTCGTCGGATTTGAGGTAGACTCGCACTTATTAATTGATTTAAATTATGATTTCATATAAATGTCATGTGACTTGTGAAAGTCAATTTTCAAGAAAATTAAGTATGTTTTATGAAAGGTAAATATACCTTATGTTTTTATGAAAAGTAAGTATACCCTATGTTTTTACGATAATGTTTTATATGTTTTGGATCATTGCTACGCATAAGAATTCTTACCACCTAAGTTCGGTAGAATTCTGTGTCTCCATAAGTTTATGAGGATTTACCACCTAAGTTCGGTAAAATTCCTGCCTTTCCATATGTTTATGAGGATTTACCACCTAAGTTCGGTAAAATTCCTGTCGCGTATGTTTATGAGGATTTCGATCCTATCTTATGTTATGATGGAAATGATCCCTATGAATTTCATGAATTATGTTTTGGTATACTTACTGTTATTATGATCTTACTGTTATTATGACTTACTACATAAGAATTCTTGCCACCTAAGTTCGGTAAAATTCTTATGTTTATGAGGATTTCGATATTATCCTATGTTATGATGAAAACTTACTGTTATTATGATTTTACTACATAAGAATTCTTGCCACCTAAGTTCGGTAAAGTTCTTGTGTCTATTTATGTTTATGAGGATTTCAATCATATCTTATGTTATGCTTTCAAAAGAAATTATGCTTGGCATAATTAAAATATTTTTATAAGTATATGGTTTTCAAAGAGCTGTTTTCAAAGAGCCTATGATTTGCAAAATATGTCCCGTGCTGTAATGCACAATATGAGTTTTATCAAGAGCAGTTTTATAAAGAAGCTCTATCAATGCCCGTTTTATAAAGAGCCGGGATTTATGTGTTTAATCATCTTATAAATTAAATTAATATGCGATGAGTCTACTGAGTATTTCCCCCATGAAATACTCACCCTACTTTTTAACAGTTTTGCAGATTTCGGAGACGGTGGCGAGCGATGAATGATGGTGGCAATAATCGTTGAACGGTTGAAAGTTTGACGTTAATGATTTCCGTATTTTCCAAATAATCGAATAATTTAGAGAAGTTCATTTATTTGAGAAATTATGATATTGGCAATTTCTTTACAATATTAATGGTTCGATTTACTATTTCAAATGGTTTCATAAATGTTTTCAATTTTAGCGGCCATTACAGTTTATTTAATGTTGCCAAAAAATGAATTTCAATTATTTCTTCCGCAAAAATATTATTCGAAAAATTTAGACAGAAAATGACGTAGTGAATCGGGTATACGGAACTCGGGGCGCTACAAGTTGGTATCAGAGCTAGTCTGCGTTTCTGTAGACTGGAAAAATTTTCAAAAAAAAAAAAAAAAAAAAAAAAAAAGAATTTTCAAGAAATATTTTCCATTATAAAATTTTATTGGTGAAGATTGCCACTGCCATCATTCGTTCCACCAACTCCGAGGTAAAGAAGTTTATAATATTTAAAGTTATTTCAGTATTTCGAATACTCATTTTACTAATTTATGAGAAAGAATGAAGAGTATTTCGGATACTTATGATTTATGAGAAATAAGAATGTATTTCTTCGAAAATAATGATGTTGTTATGCTTTGTCATAACTTATATGCTTTAATGTATGATTATGAGAAATTTTTTTAAAGAAAACGAGTGTTGAGCATAATGGGAATAATATGATTTTATTGAGAATTAAGTAATGGATATTATGTTGAGTTAATTTATTATGCCTCTATGTTGAAGAGAAATTTATTATGAAGTTTGGCTTTGTGAATAAATTTTGGGAATATGATTTATGGCATATATTTATAAGTATGAGTAACTTTTGAGCCAATTAAGGTATGGAAGGAAGTAATATTGTGATATTGAAAAATATGATTTGAAATTTCTATGTTGAGGAATTATGAATTGAATTATGGGATATTTTGATGATATTGAAGTGTTGGAATCGTTTTCAATATTTTTAGATCGTTGTGATCAAATGTGGAGTTATTTATTATTGTGAGTTATGAAGTATGCTTATAGTTTGGATAAGTCCAGATTACAAGGGAGACTCTATCCAGAATTTTATCATTTGGAATTAAGAGCATAATATGATAAGCATCCACTAAAGGAATTAAGGTTAGACATGCAAGATCATTTACATCACAAACGAGATTTAGTAGATGATAGCAGAGATTTTATTATTTTCTCATAAGGAGAACACACAAGAGTCACACTGGAAAGGAAATACATGAAACACACGAAAGCATAAGAGAAAAAAAAAAGATCCTCAGAATGAGAGATGTGTTTCCGGAGTAGCCGTATCCTACCATCTCTGATCTTTTGAGGAAATAAAGAAACCTTCAAAGAGGTGTGTTTCGAGAGTAAGAATACTCCGTAATCTACCACCTGGAATCTTTGAAGTACACACAAGATTTAAACATTAAGGAAATCCTAGTAAATGGAGGGGTGTCTCGAGAATGAAAATACTCCGTACTCTACCCCCACCTATTCTAAGATTCAAAGAGTTAAGTTTACATTAACCGGACTCCATTTTCGCTTGATTCCCCTTCCTTGCGACCAATCTATTTTAACTCCTGCTGGATCTTGTATTGAGATATATGACTGCAGCTTATCCAGTAGTTCATCAATAGTAGGAGCAGAAATAAGAAGCCTTCTGGAAAATGGAGAGATGAATCCCTGTTCCACAGCATAATCAAGAAAGGTTAACAAACCATCAAAGAAATTGTTAACATTCAGAAGCCCAATAGGCTTAGTATGGAGATCTAGTTGAGCCCACGAGGTAATGTTAAAAATTTCTTCTAAGGTACCAAAACCTCCGGGCAGGGCTATAAAGGCATCAGAACCATATAGCATACAAGTTATGCGTTCATGGATGGATAAGGTTTGAACTTCATGCCCTCGTGTTTTGCCTGCAACATCTACCAAAGGGACAGGTATAACACCGATTACTTTTGATTTCTCTGCAAGAGCAGATTGGGAAACACAACCCATTAGACCACTGCTACCACCCCCATATACAAGAGTGATACCTTTTTCCCCCAGTTTCTTTCCAAGATCTACAGCCGCTTCTAGATAACCGAAGCCTTTCCCTACTTTTGATCCACAAAATACACAAATAGTTTTGATCTGTCGAAGTTTTGGTGCTTCCATCTTTGATAGTAAAGAAGGGAAAACTTACGAAGAAGATGTGATTTTGGGATGCCTGAACTATGAAATATGTTTGGCTATTTAAAGCCGGAAAAAATTTACTGTTTTTGATTGATTCTGAAAAAGTAAAGATTTACTTTTGACAAAATCAGCCCACTTTTGAATATTTTTATCGTATCGAGGCTGTCACCTTTCGGCGATTTAATATTTATTTCCAGCTTTATCAAACCTCGAGAAAGGAAAATATATTTATTTCCAGCTTTATCAAACCTCGAGAAAAGAAATATATATTTTATTTCCAAAACGCGTGAAAGAAAGCAGCAAAATATTTTAAAAAAGATTTACCTTATATCATTGCTGAACTGCCAGAAGCCTCATTTTGTAAAACAGACTGGCAAACAGGATCTTTCGATATTATATTTTGGAGACTATAACGATTTTTGTCCTCGTTAAACTGAGCGTATAAGGAGAGAAGTTCACGTTGTACATAACCACTTGGGTGCGTCTCAAGAGTCAGTCGAATATCATCCAAAGACTCCTTACTCAGTCCACCCTTTATGAATTCGATTTTATCATCCCGATTAGTAGAAGAATATCCTACTGATTTGCAACGAGTATTACAGTTCCAACGAGCACATTTGTAGCAACCACCCAGTCTTTTTGCTCTTCGTTTCTTTGCAAACGTGCTTTTGCCTAAACCAGGCATGTGCTTTGGAAATGTTGATGGTAATTCACCAGATAGTCGAACCTTTGCTTCTATCAACCAGCGAACATCTTCTGGAATATCATGAGCCATTAGCAACCTCAATCTTTCGAGCCTTATTTTATAGATCTTTCTCAGATCATTCATAGGAAGACTGGAATAATACTTGCGAATGTTAGAAAGAATGATATCCATTGTTTGATGATTCAACCTCTTCTCAGCATGAACTATTTAAAAGCGCAAAGGATCTGAGTGAATCCGCGTAATGTTGTGACCAGCAAGAAAGCGCAGGATTATTTTAATGAAAAGAGGAGACAAGAAGTAATGCGCTGTTAAATTTTATCGATAAAGGAGATTTGATTGGAGATTTGGAATATTTTCTTGGATTATGGGTACTGATATTTTGTTTTAATAATGATAATCTTGGTATAGTGTGATGATACGTGGAAAGTAAAATGAGTACCGTATTGAATCAGAATTCATACGTATATACAAGTGAAAGAAATACTTTGCAGGAAATGTGGTGACATTTAAGTATAGAATCTTAGTTTTGGGAGATATTTGTTTACTGAATTTTGGGTTACAAATGTTGGAAAGATAAGTTGATGATATTATGTTGATATGTTTGGGTATATTACGTAGAGAAGATATTCAGGTAATTCTTTGATTATTTTTGGGAATTTTCGATGATAAGAAGAAGAGATTCTGATTAAGTATTCAGAAATTATAAGATTAAGTAAGTTTAATTTCGAGGACGAAATTATTTTAAGGAGGTAAGATTATAACGACCCAGAATTTTATGCAATAAATAATTATTTTAATATTTAGAAAATTGTGTAGCTATTGTTTTGAAATTAATGCCGCGACGGATTCGTCTAGCCAAGTCAAGAAATATCGAATTTGTTCGATTTTAAATTAAAATCCGAATTTCTAAAATTATGTTATTTTAATTATTTATTCAAAGTATTATTTTCAAAATCATTTTGAATTCCAAATTTATTAAAATATCCCAATGATCCTTATTCAAATTATTTCAAGTCCAAATACGTATTTCAATTTTATTTCAAAATTTGTTTATTCTCAAATGTATTTCTCAGTCCAAAATATATCAGTTTTAAATACATTTTCAAATCAAAGTAGTCAAGTTTTTAGTTAATTATCCTAAACCTAATTTCATCCATGTTTTCTTCTTTACACCAAAACATCATCATTTTTATAAAGAATCTTACACAATTGTTCATTTCATATTCCATCTAATTTTCCACTAACCTATTCTATTATACCTAATCAATTATCA
Organism: Ligustrum vulgare; assembly: GCA_963555705.1. Taxonomy (NCBI): domain Eukaryota; kingdom Viridiplantae; phylum Streptophyta; class Magnoliopsida; order Lamiales; family Oleaceae; genus Ligustrum; species Ligustrum vulgare. The sequence goes on along the minus strand of OY743181.1, from coordinate 31,765,077 downwards.
TATCTTTATCACCATTTCCATCAAGAATTCGGCCAACCAAGTTTCTTTCTATTCTCTCCACAAGTTTCATCATAATTATGTCTCAAAGACATAATGATTCACACACCAATTTTTCCACTTTATTCCAACTCATCAACCAGCTGCAATCATTGTTGAACCAACCACCTTCACTGCCGTATTCAAATACCATCTCTACTGCCTGCGAGCTCCAATTCACAAATTTGCCAACCAGTAGCCAATCACCAATGATCCACACTGCATCAATCAGCATCATCAGTACAGCCTCAACTACAAAACCGGCCACTATTATCATCACCACAGCAACCACCTAAACCACAATTCCAACTGCAACACCATATCCAATTCAACAGTATGATTTCCAACTGCATAAGCTCCACTTTCATCACCATGAATCAACCACACCAACATCAATTCCACAGCAACCATAACCATCACAGTCTGCATCAACACCAAACCACTGCACATCCTCACAACACTGCATCAAACGTTCCCCTCTGCTACCTAATCACCTCCATTCACAATCGGCCAAACCACCAAATAAATTCAAGCAACTCAAATTCAAACCCCTGCACCCAAATCCGAAAACTCGCACACCATAATCCTCGATCCCAACTCGATATAAACCCAAAACCAAGAAATAAGACCAGCCTAGAACCTTACCTTGATTCGACCTAGCTCTGGCCTGATTTCCACCGGAAGAACCGCGAACCCTAGCTTCGGTCTCACCTTAAATCGCCCCCAAATCAGCCCAGAAACTATCCTAATTGCACCATCGCCACTCCCCGTACCCAGCGCCGGTGCCGCGCCGGCGAAACCGCCGGATTTTTCCCTTTTTTCTTCCCAAATCGCCGCTGTTCTGATTTTGTGTGAGAGAGAGTATTGAGAACGAGAATGAGAGAAGAGAGAGAGCGTATGATAATCTGATAAATATATTTTGATGTTAACTTTCAGAAATTTGCAATTTAGTCCCTATAGTTTTAAAAGATTTCAAATCAGTCCTTATAGTTTTAAAATCATCAACTTCAGCCCTTTAACTTTAAACTCTTTTATTTCAGTCCCTACTGATTTACTTTATTTGATTTTAAGCCCAAGTTTCAAAGTATTCATTTTAGTCCCTCAACTATCAAAAGTATCTATTTTAGTCCCTCAACTTTCAAAACATCAATTTTAGTCCTCAAATTATAATTTATCATTTTGAACTATATATTCGATAGACTAAAGTGACTTATTGGCTAAGACGAAGCGTACGGAGAATTTAAAGAAATTGAAGTCATTCCCGCTCAACTTTGCACTCGTCGGATTTGAGGTAGACTCGCACTTATTAATTGATTTAAATTATGATTTCATATAAATGTCATGTGACTTGTGAAAGTCAATTTTCAAGAAAATTAAGTATGTTTTATGAAAGGTAAATATACCTTATGTTTTTATGAAAAGTAAGTATACCCTATGTTTTTACGATAATGTTTTATATGTTTTGGATCATTGCTACGCATAAGAATTCTTACCACCTAAGTTCGGTAGAATTCTGTGTCTCCATAAGTTTATGAGGATTTACCACCTAAGTTCGGTAAAATTCCTGCCTTTCCATATGTTTATGAGGATTTACCACCTAAGTTCGGTAAAATTCCTGTCGCGTATGTTTATGAGGATTTCGATCCTATCTTATGTTATGATGGAAATGATCCCTATGAATTTCATGAATTATGTTTTGGTATACTTACTGTTATTATGATCTTACTGTTATTATGACTTACTACATAAGAATTCTTGCCACCTAAGTTCGGTAAAATTCTTATGTTTATGAGGATTTCGATATTATCCTATGTTATGATGAAAACTTACTGTTATTATGATTTTACTACATAAGAATTCTTGCCACCTAAGTTCGGTAAAGTTCTTGTGTCTATTTATGTTTATGAGGATTTCAATCATATCTTATGTTATGCTTTCAAAAGAAATTATGCTTGGCATAATTAAAATATTTTTATAAGTATATGGTTTTCAAAGAGCTGTTTTCAAAGAGCCTATGATTTGCAAAATATGTCCCGTGCTGTAATGCACAATATGAGTTTTATCAAGAGCAGTTTTATAAAGAAGCTCTATCAATGCCCGTTTTATAAAGAGCCGGGATTTATGTGTTTAATCATCTTATAAATTAAATTAATATGCGATGAGTTTACTGAGTATTTCCCCCATGAAATACTCACCCTACTTTTTAACAGTTTTGCAGATTTCGGAGACGGTGGCGAGCGATGAATGATGGTGGCAATAATCGTTGAACGGTTGAAAGTTTGACGTTAATGATTTCCGTATTTTCCAAATAATCGAATAATTTAGAGAAGTTCATTTATTTGAGAAATTATGATATTGGCAATTTCTTTACAATATTAATGGTTCGATTTACTATTTCAAATGGTTTCATAAATGTTTTCAATTTTAGCGGCCATTACAGTTTATTTAATGTTGCCAAAAAATGAATTTCAATTATTTCTTCCGCAAAAATATTATTCGAAAAATTTAGACAGAAAATGACGTAGTGAATCGGGTATACGGAACTCGGGGCGCTACAGAGAAAGTTAAGAGTTTATATTATATACGTATGAAAAATATTCTTTTGTACAATAAGAAAATAAAAATAAATAAAATATTAAAAATAGGGGTGAATATGAAATTATTTGAAATATGTGAGGGTAAAATATTCTAAAAAAGGTTTGATCGGAACTAATAAAAAAAGTTTCTCCCTTTAGGGCCTTTTAGATGCAAATTTTTTTTTTTTAAAAAAATATTATTATATTATGGAGGTAAAAAATTAATTTAAGAAGTACACATTTTTTCTTTTTTCTCTCATTAATTGAAGGACGTATTAGAAACCATAAATTATATGATAGTTGTGGATTTTATTTAAAAGATTTTATTGTGAGAAAGTTAAGAGTTTATAATATATACGTATGAAAAATATTCTTTTGTACAATAAGAAAATAAAAATAAATAAAATATTAAAAATAGGGGTGAATATGAAATTATTTGAAATATGTGAGGGTAAAATATTCTAAAAAAGGTTTGATCGGAACTAATAAAAAAAGTTTCTCCCTTTAGGGCCTTTTAGATGCAAATTTTTTTTTTTAAAAAAAATATTATTATATTATGGATGTAAAAAATTAATTTAAGAAGTACACATTTTTTCTTTTTCTCTCATTAATTGAAGGACGTATTAGAAACCATAAATTATATGATAGTTGTGGATTTTATTGTCAGAAAGTTAAGAGTATATATTATATATGTATTAAAAACATTTTTATGTACAATAATAAAATAAAAAGAAAAAAATGTACATTAATTAAAACTAGGGGTGAATATGAAATTATTTAAAATATACGAGGGTAAAATATTCTAAAAATGTTTGATGGGAAATAATAAAAAATGTTTCTCCCTTTAAGGCCTTTTAAGTGTAGCTTTTAAAAAAAAAAAAAAAATTGTCATACTATGGATGTAAAAATTTAATTCCCGAAGTACACATTTTTTCTTTTTCTCTCATTAATTGAAGGACGTATTAGAAACCATAAATTATATGAGAGTTGTTGATTTTATTTAAAAGATTTTATTGTGAAAGTTAAGAGTTTATATTATACATGTATGAAAAATATTTTTATGTACAATAAGAAAATAAAAAAAAAAAAATATCAAAAAATTTACATTAACTAAAACTTGGGGTGAATATGAAATTATTTAAAATATACGAGGGTAAAATATTCTAAAAAATGTTTGATGGGAAATAATAAAAAAGGTTCTCCCTTTAGGGCCTTTTAGATGCAATTTTTTTTTTTAAAAAATATTATTATATTATGGATGTAAAAAATTAATTCAAGAAATACACATTTTTTCTTTTTCTCTCATTATTTGAGGGACGTATTAGAAACCATAAATTATACGAGAGTTGTTGATTTTATTTAAAATATTTTTTTTGTGAGATAGTGAAGAGTTTAGATTATATATGTATGAAAAAAGTTTTTAATGACAATACGAAAATAAAAAGAAATAAAATATAAAAAAAATGTTCATTAATTAAAATTAAGGGAGAATATGAACCTATTAAAAAGATGAGAGTATAAAATACTGCAAAAAGGGTTTCTCCCTTTAAGGCTTTATAGAAGTTGTTTTATTTTTCTTTCAAAAAATTTATTATTGTGCATGTAAAAAAATTAATTCAAGAAGTACACATTTTTTCTTTCTCTTATTAATTGAAGGACGTATTAGAATGCATAAATTATATGGGAGTTCTTGATTTTAATTAAAATATCTTTCAGTGAGAAAGTGAAAATTTTAGATTATATATATATGAAAAATATTTTTAATGACAATACAAAAATAAAAAGAAATGAAATATGAAAAAAATGTTCATTAATTAAAACTAAGGGTGAATATGAAACTATTAAAAAGATGAGAGTGTAAAATACTGTAAAAAGGGTTTGAGGGTAAAATCATAAAAAAAAAAGTTTCTCCCTATAAGGCTTTTTAGAAGTTGTTTTTTTTTTTTTTTCAAATTTTTATTAGTATTATGCATGTAAAAAAACTAATTCAAGAAGTACACATTTTTTATTTTTCTCTCATTAGTTCAATGACATATTAGAAACCATAAATTATATGAGAGCTCTTGATTTTATTAAAAATATTTTTTAGTTAGAAAGTGAAGAGTTTAAATTATATATGTATGAAAAATATTTTTAATGACAATACGAAAATAAAAAGAAATAGAATATGAAAAAATGTTCATTAATTAAAACTAAGGATGAATATGAAATTATTAAAAAGATGAGAGTGTAAAATACTGCAAAAAGGGTTTGAGAATAAAATAATGAAAAAAGTTTCTCCCTTTAAGGCTTATTAGAAGTTTTTTTTTTTTTTTTCAAAAAAATTTATTATTATGCATGTAAAAAAATTAATTCAAGAAGTACACATTTTTTCTTTTTCTTTTATTAATTGAAGGAGTTATTAGAAACCATAAATTATAAGAGAGTTATTGATTTTATTTAAAATATTTTTTAGTGAGAAAGTGAAGAGTTTGGATTATATATGTATGAAAAATATTTCTAATGACAATACGAAAATAAAAAGAAATAAAATATTAAAAAATGTACATTAATTAAAACTAGGGATGAATATGAAATTATTAAAAATATGCGAGGGTAAAATACTCCGAAATAGGTTTGATGGTAAACTAATAAAAAAAGTGTCTCCCTTTGAGGCCTTTTAGATGTAGCTTTTTTTTTTTTTTTTTTTTTTTTTTTTTTTAAATTATTATATTATTTTGCATGTAAAAAATATTAGGTTTTCGGTCCGATTTTGAAATAGGCGGTTTTGGTGCCAATTCGAATTGAATTTTGGATTGGTTCCTGTTTTTTCCAATTCAACCAGCTGGTGCGATCCGATTTTCAAAACACAATTTTTTTTTTTTTTAAGCAAACGTTGTTTCTGCAAACTAATAGCATGAAAACATCATCAAAAACTTCTTTCGAATTATATCAAGTTCATTTAGGATATGAAATATGATTACATCAAAAGTTTATAAGAATTTTGTAATTAATTGTCTTCCTTTGTTTCTCACTTTTAATTAAATATGCATTTCATATGTTAAAATATAAATTCGATATATGTAAGTTACAAATGCTGCAAAAAAGAATGCATTGTTTTCCCTCCAAATGCAAAATTTATATTCGTTTGATTTTGTTAAAATTCAAATTTTAGGAGATCTCTACCAAAATCAAAAATATATAGGGGTGAAATTTTTTCGCCCCTATAGATATAAGTGTCGCCCTTATTAGTATAAAATTCACCCCTATAAACCCTATACATTGGCGAAATTTTGTCGCCCCTATTATTTGACTGAATGAGTAGCATTAATTTATTTTATTTTATAATTATATTAAAAAGGGATGTGAGCGTCATGGTATGAAGATTTTCGTTGAAAATTATTTCTAATCAAGCACTTTTTGATTACTTTCATTCAAAATTTTCATGATTATATTAAATTTAAGATTAATAATTTAAAAAAAATATGCATTTTAATAAATTCAATTCATCAATAAAAAATTATCGCTAAATAAAGTTATATAAAATATTAGTCATTGAAATATGTTAACAAAATAACAATAAAAATAATAATTTAAGATTAATATATAATTTTTTGTCTGTAATAATTTAAAAAAAATCTCATAATAAATCTACTACCAAAATAAAATGTAAAAATGAAATATAGTCCAAGAAAATTATATTTATAATAACGAAAAGTTCAATATTATTAATCATTTTGTGAATAAGTTATTATTTTAAATTTAAAAAAATGTCACGTAATCAACAATATTTAAATATAGACGGAACCATTGAAGATGAAATTTAAGACTTCTTCGTCAATTTATCCGCATTCTCTAGAAGTCCGTCAATTTCATTAACACGTCACCCCCAATTGACATAGTGCATTGGAGATGCTCTTACTCCACCCAACATAGACTCTTAACATCACAATTAATTCATAGGCAACTCCCAATAATTAATTAGTATTACCAATATCATTAACTCAAAAAACCTATAACATTATATCTATGTATTTATTCTATTTTTCAATTATTACTAACACCCTGTTTGGTACCCTTCATTCAGAATCTCATTTTTTTTAAAACTCATTTTCAACCACAGAATATACCAATAAAATAATATACGCATAAATCCAAAATGATTCTGTATTTTCTAATCACATTCTCCAAAAATTACTATACTAATTACAAACAAACTTTAAAATCAATACATAATATATATATATATATATATATATATATATATATGAATACCTCAACATTCAATTTAATTAATTATTATATTTAATTTAATCCATTATTGTAATCGCATTTAAATTTAATAAAACAGTACAATTACATTTCTCTTTACATAACATGTGCAACGCACGCCTCTTTTACCAGTTTACTATCTATTATCTACTTCTACTATATAGCCTGGTCATCCTGTGGGTCGGTCTGGATATTTCAATACTCGGAATCACCCAGTATACTTCGGGTATTTCAAAATTGGAACCATTCGGGTCTTTGTAAACCCGAACCTTCGGGGTCGTTTCTACCCATAACATTTTCTTTATATACACGCTAAATAAATATTTTCATATAAGTCATTTCGATATGTATACCGAACACGTTACTACTTGACAATATTTGTGTAAGGGAGAAAATTAAGCTAAGAAACTCAATTACTTGACTCAATAGTAGAGATTAATTATATTTTAAATAGAGAACAATGAACTTGAGATAACAAAAAATGTACACTACATTTCAAACATTGAATATATCAAATTTAAGTGTAACACATTATAAAAAAATTTTAAAAAATACTTAAGTTTGTAAACAATGCAACAAACTAAAATGCTGAATTATAAAAAAATGAAAACTTTAATTCATTAACTTAAATTAAAATCCGATCTTGAACTTTTGATTTATCGAAAGCTCAAATTGCAAATATTATAAAACTAACACATGACATGTAAATCTTTCCAATATGAGATGAGAGGTAAAAGAGTAGGAGCAAGTCTTGATTTTTTTAGTGTTCAGTCTAAAGTTTTAGAAAAATTACTACCTAAATTAGATTTTTAAGTTATGTATTTTTTTGCTCAGTGTATAAATTGTGAAAAACAAAAAATTATATAAAAATCGGTTCCATTCGGGTACTCATGGTTCTGATTCAAGAACCTACCCGGGACCAATTGATTTTCAATTTTTGATTTCGGTTCTTAATATATTTTTTTGAACCAGATCAAAACCTTTGGTTTCGGATCGATTTTAGTTCGGGAGGTTCGGTTCCGATTAAAATGCCAGGCCTACTACTACTACTACTACTACTACTACTACTACTATTTATCTATATCTAAAAAGGATGAATGGAGGAGAATCTTTTGAAAATCTATTTCACCCCTATATATTTAACTATATACTCAATATACCCCCTTACCCTATTAAATAACATTAAATAATTTATTACATTAATTAATTAATTGTTAAGAATTACAATGTTATAATGTAATTTCATATTATTATACTATTTCGTTTATTTGGCATTAAATTAACTTACTATCAACTATTTAAAATGTTGTAATAAAATTTCATATTATTATGATTCTCACATTATTAAAATTTTTATTAAAAAAAGAAGAAAAAATTACTCTTTCCTTTAATAAATATTATTAGAATATAATACATTAATATAATATTTAAAAGATTACATCCAAAATTTTAAAAATTGAATCGTCTACTAAAGTTTCATAATTTGTATTGTATACGTACTATATTATGGATATAATAACCACGTATTTGAACTTTAATTCAAAATGTTACAATTTCATTAATCCGTGACTTTTCATATGTTACATAAAAAAAATATTTCAAAAACTTTAATTCACATTTACCTTTCTTTTGTCCTTTTATTAATTGAGTATTATTCTCAATATTTTTCAAGTTTTGTACTGATTTATTATTATAGTTTTTTCTTTAAATTTTTTAAGAAAAATTATGGTATAATTTTTACTTCGCCATTTAATAAATATTAATATGATTATAAAATATTAATATAATGATGAGTACCTTGACCCCATGAGTAATGACCCGTTGCATATACCAGTGGGACCAATAACGAGGCTGAGGGCTAAGAAGATCAAGCAAGCAATGCAGGGGTTTATGCAAGCTTGGGTGGATGAATATTCAAGTGTAAGGTCGAAGACTCCATTTTCAATGCATGACAAGATGAGATGCGCCAAAACCGTTACAATGCATTTGAGTCAAAGAACAAGAAAAAAAGAAGTCAGAGGGCCTTTTACGGCCGTAAGATCTGGAGTTACGGCCGTAACTTTGTTATCGCACGGCCGTAAATATCATTTCACGGCCGTAATTGAGTAGTGTAACTTTTAGTCAGTAGGTAACTTACGGCCGTAAGAATACATGTCACGACCGTAAGAGTTAAATCAGTTTTTGGACTCGAGGGTCAATTACGGCCGTAAGAACGAATGTTACGGTCGTAAAAATGCGCCGAGTTTTATTTTAAGTATTTTGCGGCTAGGTTTATTTTGGACGTGTTTTTGGACTATATTAGGTTTTCTTTGTCATTGTAAACAACACAACTTTTATGATTAAGGAGATTGCTTGAATTAGGTGAGTTTATCCCTATTCTTCTTCGTTCTTGATTGAACCCCTTGAACTTATCAAAAGATTTGACAACCTTTGTGGCGTTCACCCCTTTATGGTTCTTCATTCCGCATCTTAACGGGTCTTGGATTTGATACATCCTTGGTTCTTGAGTCGTGAGTGTCGGGTCATATTGTTATCGTCTAATAATCTGGATTTGGAACTTCCCAAGTGTTTATACAATTTCCGCGAGATTCCGTGATTCCCTAACAAGAATCACATCATTTGGTATCAGAGCTTGGCTTTAAATCCAGGTTTTGATATAATTCTTGTTTTGTTTCATTTTTCTTCATTAGATTTCATTGTTCTTGAGCCATCATTGAATCGATATTAGATTTTTGGGTTTCTTGGAATTCTTCACTATTTCAAGATTGGTCGTAGTTTCAATTTTGTTATTATTGATTGTTCTTGATTAGCCAAAAAAAAAAAAGAAGTGATTATTATTGAAGAGCACGATCAAGAACATAATTCCATATTCAAGACCTTTCTTGATACCTTTTATTTTTCCCACATTCTTAGTAGTTTTCGTCATCCATCACTACTTTCAAAATCTTTCATTCCAGTTACATCAATTTTCTTGAGTCCAATATTCCATCAAATCTTCTTTTCATCTGTTTGTGTCTTGCACTTTGGGTTAATTTCACAAAGATCAAGTCCGTGACTAGTTCGGTGGGTTTTTTGAGAACTTGGGGAAAGGGGATAGATAGGAAAATGCTGAGTGGTGAGATCAATAGAGGGAAAAATCCGAATAGAGTGATACACGAGTGCTAAACACGTGAGGATATATTTTCTTAAAAATTATTTCTTTTCTTTTGATCACTAACCATGTCACAGAAGGATGCATCATCGACATGGGAGGATAACCAACAGTTCCACTTCCTTGCAATGCTGGAAAAACGATTCGAGAGGTGGGATGCGAAGTTGGGGGAGATTAAAAACTCCGTGGACACGCATAGTGCAGCAATTGCCCAACTACGAAGAGAGCAACCGCACACGGCTCCTAATATCCGGAGGTCGCAAAGGTATGAAAATAATCCTAGGAATGGAGTTTGGGATGATGATGATGTTGAGATAGGAGATAGTGTTGACGGTGATAGTGAAAGTGTATCAGTGGCTAGCTTGGGTAGGAGAAGAGGTCGTGGTGGTGGAAGGGGCAATAGGCATGAATATAGGGATGATGATGGGATGGATAGAAGCCTAGGAAACATTAAAATGACTATACCAGCTTTCCAGGGTAAAAGTGATCCGGAGGTGTACCTTGAGTGGGAGAAGAAGGCCGAACTGATTTTTGAGTGCCATAACTACTCAGAGGAAAAAAAGGTGAAGTTAGCCGTTATAGAGTTCGCAGATTATGCACTTGTGTGGTGGGATCAATTAGTGACGAGTAGGAGGAGGAACCGTGAAAGACCTATTGAGACCTGGAACGAGTTGAAGGGTTTGATGAGGAAAAGGTTTGTGCCCAACCATTACTATAGGGACTTGTACTAGAAACTCCAAACTCCGTCTCAGGGTTCGAAGAGTGTAGAAGAATACCATAAAGAGATGGAGATTGCTATGATCCGAGCGAATATTGAGGAGGATCCGGAGGCCACAATGGCCAGGTTTTTGAGTGGTTTGAACAGAGACATTGCAAATATAATAGAACTGCAACATTATGTTGAACTGGAGGAGATGTTGCACATGGCGATGAAGGTGGAAAGGCAGCTGAAAAGGAAAGGGACAGCAAAATACTCTTCGGGTTCCACTCCTTGGAAACCTACGTGGAGTGGAAATAAAAAAAATGAAGGAGCTGCTCCAAAGGGGAAGCCAGAACCACCAAAGGCTCGAGAGGAATCTGCCAATAAAGGTAACCCCGCTTCTGACTCTCAACCTCCTAGAAGTAGGGACATCAAGTGTTTTAGGTGTATGGGTATCGGGCACATAGCATCACAATGCCTGAACAAAAAGATAATGCTTGTACGAAATGGGGTGGTGGTGTCGGAGGATGAGGTTGAGGATGATGATGAGTTTAAGGATATGCCTGAATTAGAAGAAGCCAGTGATTGTGGTGACGGGGATTATGCGGTAGCTCAATCCCTTATTACTAGGCGTGCTCTTAGTACCCAGGTTAAGGTGGAGGAGTCGGGTGAGCAAAGGGAAAACATATTTCATACTAGATGCTTTGTTAATAATAAAATGTGTAGTTTGATAATCGATGGGGGAACTTGTACCAACGTGGTTAGTACCACTCTTGTTGAGAAATTGTGTTTACCTATAATCAAACACCCTAGACCTTATAAATTGCAATGGTTGAATGAGTCCGGAGAGATCAAAGTGAATAAGCAGGTGTTAATCAACCTTTCTATCGGGAAGTATGAGGATGAGTTAATCTGTGATGTTGTTCCAATGCATGCGGGACACATCCTGTTGGGTCGGCCATGACAATATGATAGGAGGGTGGTACATGACGGGTACAAGAATAGGTACAGTTTTACAAAGGATGGGAAAAACATCAGACTCATGCCGTTAACTCCACAACAAGTTTATGAAGATCAGTTGAAATTAAAGAGTGAGGAAGAAAAGACAAAGAGAGTTGGGGACCCCGATCCCAGAAAAAGAAGAGCTGAGTGTTCAAAGGAGAGTTAGGACCACGATCCCAGAAAAGGTGAGCTGAGAGAAAAACAGAGAGTTGGGGGTTCCGCCTCAGAAAAAGGAGAGGGAGTGACGAGTGCCAGAAAAGAAAGAGGAGAGAAAACCAAAGTGAGCTTCCTTGCCAAAAAGAGTGAGATCAAAAGAGCTGTCCTTGACCAACAACCAATGGTCTTACTAATGTACAAGGACTCCTTCCTTGCACTCGATGACACTAACTCTTCCCTCCCCCGTTTAGCTGTTTCTCTTTTACAGGAATTTGATGATGTATTCCCAGACGACATACCTAGTGGGCTGCCACCCATTCGGGGCATCGAGCACCAGATCGATCTTGTTCCAGGTGCTGTCATTCCAAATAGGCCTGCATATAGGAGCAATCCGGAAGAAACAAATGAGCTTCAAAGGCAAGTCGAGGAGCTGTTGAGCAGGGGTTATGTCCGGGAAAGCATGAGCCCATGTGCTGTGCCGGTCTTACTGGTGCTCAAGAAGGATGGAACCTGGAGGATGTGCGTGGATTGTAGAGCTATCAACAATATCACGGTAAAGTATCGCCATCCTATACCTAGGTTAGATGACATGCTTGATGAATTATATGATTCATGTGTCTTTAGTAAAATTGACCTTAAAAGTGGATATCACCAAATACGCATGAAAGAGGGGGACGAATGGAAAACTGCATTCAAGACCAAATATGGGCTTTATGAATGGTTAGTTATGCCATTTGGTCTCACCAATGCACCTAGTACATTATGAGGTTGATGAACCATGTCTTACGAGCTTTCATTGGTAAATTTGTGGTCGTATATTTTGATGACATTTTAGTTTATAGTAAAAATGTAGATGAGCATGTCGATCATTTGAGGTGTGTGTTTGAGGTTTTACGCACTGAAAAATTGTACGCTAATTTTAAGAAGTGTACTTTTTGCATAGATAAGGTCATTTTTCTTGGTTATGTTGTTAGTAAGGATGGTATTGAGGTTGACGATGAGAAAATCTGAGCTTTTAGAGAATGGCCAACACCTAAGAGTGTAACTGAGGTAAGGAGCTTTCATGGGTTAGCAAGTTTTTATAGGAGGTTTGTGAAATATTTCAGTACAATTGCCACACCACTCACTGAGGTAATTAAAAAGAGTGCGAGTTTCCATTGGGGGGATGCACAGGAAAATGCCTTCAAATTGCTTAAAGATAGGCTATGTTCTGCACCAATCTTAGCATTACCTAATTTTAACCAGACTTTTGAGATTGAATGTGATGCATCAGGAATAGGGATTGGAGCTGTTCTTATGCAGGAAAAGAGGCCGATAGCTTATTTCAGCGAAAAGCTGAGTGGGGCAACGTTGAACTATCCAACGTATGATAAGGAGCTTTATGCTCTTGTCAGCATTACCTCTGGCCAAAAGAATTTGTCATCCACACGGATCACGAATCATTAAAGCACCTCAAGGGGCAAGGTAAGTTGAATATAAGACATGCCCAATGGATGGAGTTCGTAGAAACTTTTCCTTATGTCATTCAATACAAACATGGTAAGGAAAATATAGTTGCAGATGCGTTGTCACGAAGGTATGTGCTCCTTACTTCCTTGAACGCTAAATTGTTGGGATTTGAATATGTTCGAGATTTGTATGCTAACGATCATGATTTCTCCACTATATATGTCTCATGTGAAAAGGGAGCATTTGATAAATTTTATAGACATGATGGCTATCTGTTTAAGGAAAGTAAATTGTGTGTGCCTAACTGTTCTATGCGTGAGTTGTTAGTACGTGAAGCTCACGGGGGTGGTTTGATGGGTCATTTTGGTGTTTTAAAACATTGGAAACGTTAAAGGAACATTTTTATTGTCCTAGGATGAAACGGGATGTTCACCAAATTTTTGATAAGTGCATAACTTGTAAACAGGCCAAGTCTAAGGTATTACCACATGGTTTGTACACTCCTCTACCTGTTCCTTGCGAACCTTGGGTAGATATATCCATGGATTTTGTGTTAGGATTACCTAGGACAAAAAGAGGTCGGGATTCCATATTTGTGGTGGTGGACATGTTTAGTAAAATGGCACACTTCATTCCTTGCCATAAAACTGATGATGTCGTGAGCATAGCAGACTTATTCTTTAAGGAAGTTGTCATACTACATGGGGTGCCTAGGAGTATAGTGTCTGACAGAGATGTCAAATTCCTTAGTTACTTCTGGAAGGTTCTATGGGGGAAAATGGATACTAAACTATTGTTTTCCACTACATGCCATCCTCAAACGGATGGTCAGACAGAAGTAGTCAATAGGACGTTAACACAACTCTTGCGTGTTGTCATAAATAAAAATTTGAAGAGTTTGGAGGAATGTTTACCATTTGTGGAATTTGCATATAACAGGTCTATACATTCTACTACTACTTATTCTCCTTTGAAATTGTGTATGGCTTCAATCCACTAACCCCTATGGACCTAATTCCTTTGCCTGTAGATGACAGGAACAGTTTAGATGGCAAGAAGAAAGCCGAGCTTGTGAAGTCACTCCATGAAAAGGTCAGGCTACAAATAGAAAGGAAGAATGAGCACTATGCTTCCCATGCGAATAAGGGCAGGAAGCAGGTGATTTTTGAACCAGGCGATTGGGTGTGGGTTCACATGCAAAAGGAACGATTTCCAACACAACGGAAATCTAAGCTGCAACCTAGAGGGGATGAGCCGTTTCAAGTCATTGAGAGAGTCAATGACAATGCGTATAAGCTGGATCTCCCAGGTGAGTATAATATATCTGCTACTTTCAACATTGCTGATCTCTCTTTGTTTGATGCAGTTGATGATTCGAGGACGAATCCTTTTCAATAGGGAGGGAATGATGAGTACCTTGACCCCACGAGTAAGGACCCGTTGCATGTACCAGTGGGACCAATAACGAGGCTGAGGGCTAAGAAGATCAAGCAAGCAATGCAGGGGTTTATGCAAGATTGGGTGGATGAATATTCAAGCTCAAGGTCGAAGACTCCATTTTCAATGCATGACAAGATGGGAGATGTGCCAAAACCGTTACAATGCATTTGGGTCAAAGAACAAGAAAAAAAGAAGTCAGAGGGCCTTTTACGACCGTAAGATCTGGAGTTACGGCTGTAACTTTGTTATCGCACGGCCGTAAATATCATTTCACATCCGTAATTGAGTAGTGTAACTTTTAGTCAGTAGGTGACTTACGGCAGTAAGAATACATGTCACGGCCGTAAGAGTTAAATCAGTTTTTGGACCCGAGGGTCAATTAAGGCCGTAAGAACGAATGTTACGGCCGTAAAAATGCGCCGAGTTTTATTTTAAGTATTTTGCGGCTAAGGTTATTTTGGACGCGTTTTTGGACTATATTAGGTTTTCTTTGTCATTGTAAACAACACAACTTTTATGATTAAGGAGATTGCTTGAATTAGGTGAGTTTATCTCTATTCTTCTTCGTTCTTGATTGAACCCCTTGAACTTATCAAATTATTTGATAACCTTTGTGGCGTTCACCCCTTTATGGTTCTTCATTCTGCATCTTAACGGGTCTTGGATTTGATACATCCTTGATTCTTGAGTCGTGAGTGTCGAGTCATATTGTTATCGTCTAATAATCTGGATTTGGAACTTTCCAAGTGTTTATACAATTTTCGCGAGATTCCGTGATTCCCTAACAAGAATCACATCATATAATAATCAAAATATTACATCCAGAATTTTAAAAATTGGATTGTCTAATATATATATATATATATATATATATATATTATCTTCAATCCTAGAAGTTTCAACTTCATTAATCCATGACTTTAATTTCCAAAGGTTACATGAAAAATATTTTACAAATTTTAATTCACATTTACATACAATAGATTTACTAATACAATTATATTGCACTACATTAATATAAATTAATTTTTGAATTATTCTGCAGATGACATTTTATATGTAGTGACTCATTGACTTCCATAGTAAATCAATATAAAACAATGAGATATGCTAAATCCTTACACAATATCATCATTACCAATTAATAATATTAATAACATAGTTCATTCATTAATTTATTACTAGAGGTGGCAAACGGGTAGAGCCGCTCATCAGCTAGTTGGCTCCACGAGCCGAGGGCGGCTTGGCTCGTCAAATGAACGAGCTCATGGGCGAGCCAATCAACATTGTTGAACCACGAGCCGAACTTGGCTCGGCTCGTGGTTCAACGAGCGGCTTGTTGGCATGAGCCACGAGCTCGTGCCAACGAGCTCAACGAGCCGGCGAGTCGAGCAGCTCGTTGAAAAACAAAGAAAAAAATAATAATTTAAAGACA
Organism: Ligustrum vulgare; assembly: GCA_963555705.1. NCBI lineage: Eukaryota > Viridiplantae > Streptophyta > Magnoliopsida > Lamiales > Oleaceae > Ligustrum > Ligustrum vulgare. Next base: position 31,748,881 of record OY743181.1, on the reverse strand, counting down.
AGACAAAAAAAAAAAAAAATTAACGAGCTCAAAGAGCCGAGCTCGGCTCCGGTCAAACGAGTCGAGCCTAAGCTCGGCTCGTTTGACACGAGCTCGTTGCTCGGCTCGTCCGTTTGACGAGTCGAGCAAGTCGAGCCATGGGCCGAGCCGCTCGGCTCGACCCATTGTCATCTCTATTTATTACCTAATAATATATAATGTATATTATAATTTAAATATTATTGTATACAACACCTTCTAATTGTGTGGTATAATATGAATTTCTCAACAAAATACGAGTATGTTGACTATTCAAATGACAAACTAGAGTCATCTCATGCAAAAAGTATACAATTTGTCAATTTTGATGAAGCAATTAAATAGATGATACAAACTAAATTTAACAACAAGAGCTCCTAAAAATATTGTTGTCAAATGGTATCCCACCAAACAAGTTAATCTTGAAAATAAATTCTCCAATGATACCCTTAAGGAATCTAAGCTCATCCAATGATTTTTGCAATGAGACAATAATGATTTATCATGATTTCAAAAGACATATAGTTTATGCAGAAATAATCATTGTATAACATGCTAAAAAATAAATTTTTCTTTCACATATCCTATTAATTCCAGTAAATGATGGAATATATTAATTCAAATTCAAGATGAACAATTTTCAATATGTTTATACTTTGCAATGACTATTAACTAGGCATAAGGATAAATAATGCTTACTGTTGGAAATTTCAATACAAACTATTAAAGTCTCGGTAAAATCAGAAAATAAAAATAAGAAAAATTGTGAGAAGTTGACAAAAAATATTATGTACAACTAAGTGTTATTATAATCAAAACATTATATTTCAGTTTATTCAAAATTTTCATATTATATACATAATTTCATTAAAAAAAAATTCATATATAACCTTTTTAACAATTTAAAATTTTTTTCTTTTAATAATATTTAATACCTCAACTACTTTTAAAAATGATATTATTACTTAAAAAATATTACACATCTCAGTCATCTTATACATAAGTCATGCAACGCACGTGCTTACTACTAGTTATTATTAAAAGTGTATATGGGGGAGAAACTTTCATTTTCCCATTTCATCCTTAATTTTTTATGTTTATGGTCAATAATAACCTTAGCATTCAATTTATTATTATTATTATTATTATTATTATTATTATTATTATTATTATTATTATTATTATTATTATTATTATTATTTAATTTTATACTCCCATCGTCCACAAAGACTTTATTTTTTGAGGGTGAAGTTAACATTTTATGTTCTATTTTGCTCTTATTTAATGTGTTTTTTTATTAGTCTAAATAAATTTACACTCTTTCAGTTTTGTGGAAAACTACAAAATAAGAGCAAAATATTAATTGATATTTCTTAATTTGTGTGAACATGAGTATGAGACTATCTTTGTGGGGGGGATGTATGGAGTATTTTATTAACATCTTATATTATTTGAGGATTAATGTCTTGAACCTCTAAATGCACAAAGAATGTCCGTTCACATTTTTTCATAAAATTGATATATAACATCTGTTTGATGGTGATTAAAATCGATTTTTTAGTTTATTTTGATAAAGGTTTGCATTTTTACCAAATAAAATATAATAATAATTTAGTTACAATATAAATTTTGATTTGACAAAAATCTGCTGATTTTTTTATATAAATGTCGTATTACAAAATTGATCTAAAAATTATGAGTCTTGAAATCATGATTCATCATATAAAATTAATATGAGATTTTTTCAGATATAATATTAACTTTGTCGATTATAAAATGTAGTGTTGTCTGTTGCAACTTCCTATGGTACATGCTTAAAATAAACTTGATATAAAGGTGTGTATTTTGTTTATTTACACGGTAGCTGTTGTTCATATTTTCTTGAAATATGATTTTCTCATTAATTTGTATTGCAAAAATATTTAGTTTTTCAAGTGAGCTTCTTCATTTGAAGATGTCATAAAGATGTGTAAAATTGTTACACTATTTGAAGGTGAGTAATACATTTTAGTTCTTTTATTACAGATTAAAAAATTATGAGGAAATGGCGGAAAACTGTGTGAAATTTTTTGGTGAAGAACTTCTATTAATGTACATATATACCCAAAAATATTCCCTATTTTTTAACTATACACTTTCACAAGAATTTACTATTACAAACTTCCTTATTCTAAATAATAATGGGTCTTTGGTTAATTCTAAAAATTACATAATTTTAAAATAAAATATAAAAATAAAATAGATTTCTAATTTCTATTTCTATTTCTAATAATAATTAAAGTCCTAGTTGGCAGTATTATTATAGCCGTTAGAAGGAGATTTTCCTAATTAATATTTAATACATCCAATCTCCGTGCAAATCAGAAAACCAACATTTCAATCTCTTTATCAAAAAAAATCTCTGAAATTTGGTGACATTATTTCATTAATGTGTAATTGCAGAGAAAGAGAAGGATGTTGGACATAAATCTGATGAGAGAAGAAAAAGGTGGTAACCGGAGAACATCAGGGAGTCTCAACGTCGTCGTTTTGCTGACCCCGGTCTGATCGATGAGATCATTAAACTCGATAAGGAATGGCGCCAACGTAATAATTCCTATAATTTCTTTCGCTGTTTTCTACGATTTTTTGAATTTCTGCTTTTTTTGATGAAATAAATATTGTTGGTCAATTTGAGCTGGAAGGATTTTAACAAGATAAATAAAAAGGTTGCTGGATCCCGAATTGTAAGTGCTACATTCTCATTTTTGTCTGTTAATTTCATAATAACTATATATTTGGAATATTTCTTGTTTCGCCCTTATCGAATCCAAGGACCTTCACAAAATACTGGACGGATGATGAACATTACCAGCTTTACCTTGTACTTATCAAAGAATATATATATATATATATATATATATATATAATAAAAGGATGAAAATATTGCCGAAACGAAGTAGAGGGTTTTCAGTTACACAATGTTTCATTTTTAAGTTTCTAATTTGTCATATTTTTAAGTTTCTAATATGTCATATTTTTTTACTATATTTGAGATTAAGCTTATTTAAGCTCCTGTTTGATGTTGATTTTAAAGAATTTATTTGAAGAAATAGTTTTTGAATAGTGACTTTTTGGAGAATGTATGGTTAAAAATTTTATAAATTTATGTGTAATATTATTTTATTGATAGATAAATATGTGGCTATAAAAGAAAGAGAAAAATGTATTTTGTTCATGATGGGGCCAAACAGGGTCTTAAGTAAAATGCAGACTACGGATTTGTATTAGCTAGTTGACAACTATAAATATGATATGAAGCCCCTACACTACACTACTTACTACTACTCTCTTGGACGTCTACCTCATGTGCTCTCTTCTCTTACATTAAAAGCCAATTAAAACTTCTTAAATGACTCATCATCAATAATTACATCTGGTTACCATTTGCTCGCTAAAATATAAAAAAGTTACTGAATATTGCTCACTCATTTTTAAAAAAACGTTACCCATTCATCATTCATCTCAATTTCATTCATCCACCTAGATAAAATATATATATATATATATATATATATATATATATATATATATATATATAAATGGACATGGCCGATGAAAACCCTACGTGTCATGAAACGTTAAAACTTGACAACGTGGACAAAGACCTACTCCAATAGTAACACTTCTCCTTCAAATTGGAAGAAACACTTGTCCCATTTCACTTCAAAATTTCAATTTCCCCAATGTTGAAGCAAAACCTAAATCGATTCCTTTCCCAAAATTATCTCGATTCGATTTTCATCCCAAATCCTCCTCAATTTTCCCTCACCACCATGGCTGATGTTTAAATTTCTCACTCTGAGAAGAAGAAGAAGAAGAAGAAGAAGAAGAAGAAGAAGAAGAAGAAGAAGAAGAAGAAGAAGAAGAAGAAGAAGAGTATCCGACTCACTTGACTCGATGCAGAATACCAACGAAAGGATGCATTGCTGCCATTGATTACTTGATCAAGAAGAGGAAAGACGCAGTCTATGGTCGAAAAAGAGGCAGGTGGAACATTGCAATAATATTACAGTCAAATTACATAAATGGGGTGAAGACAATGGATTGGTGGTGAAGGATTTTGCCATTTGTAAATACTGCTTCTTTTTATTTTTGAATTCATGCACACTGCCTTGCTAAAAGTGAACCAAAATTGAAGTTTAAAATTGCATGCAACACAAACCACAATAAACATTATGCAGCAGTGGCAGGAAAAATCATAGAACAGATATGGAACACAATGGACAATTTGTTTTTCCTTGAACTAAATCCCCTCTCTGATTATGCTGCTGTAGCAGCAAAAACCAAAGCGAACCACTTTCTTTGATTATGCAGGAGCAAAAACCAAACCACAAAATCGATTTTCTGAAATGTTTTAAATGAATCACTGCATCTAATTTGATAAAATCCTTTGCAACCACAGTAAACCATATTAATTTTGAGATTAATTACATTATGCACGGACAATGTATAGATATAATTACATTACTCATCAATATTCTCGAAACTTAATTGACGATTGAAAGTAGCTACACACACACACCGATCGAATATCGGATAAGCTAAATTTCTTTTTGGTAGCATTATTTGGAAGCATATTTTTGAATTGATTATACAATTTCACACTCATGAGTAATTTACAAGTTATCTAATATTGTCAATCTATATTCCATGTTACTTGATTGTAATAGTAGATAATTTTGTTCGAGACGAGCAAAAGCTCAAGTTTGGGAGTGTGATAAGTGTGCTTTATGTGGGATTATTGGCTTAGAACCAAACAAACAAGCCCTTAGAAATGTTATCTTGTTTAACATAAACTCGTGTGGCATTTCGAGAATTACTTAAAGTAATCGGGGGTAAAAATAAAAAAAATGACTTACGACCGTTAAAACCAATTGAGAACTAATTTTTTAGTAGTTGCATAAATTTGTAAAATGTTTTTACAAGTTATTTTGGACTTGAGTATTTTTACTAAAAGGGGTCAAGTTTTATAAAGATGGTGCAACAAGTTTTTTCAAAGAGGTGGTGCATTTCTCGAGAAAGGGTTTCTAGTTTTCTCTTTTAAAAATAGAACTTGAGTTTTTCTTCAATATACAATAAGAAAGTTTTTCTTCTTGGTTTGAGAGAGAGTGCATGATTTTAGTTTCCCAATGGTATGGTTGTGAGCCTACATTTCGGTTGATAATTGAACTCATTGTTTTTGGCATTCTTGGAGAATTTTTTTTGGTATTCTTGATTTTGTAAATCAAGGTAAAGATCCTACAGTGGTATAAGAGCGAGTAGGAGGAATTTCCAAGTGAATCATAATTCCAAGAAGTCGAAATCGGATGAAAAAGTGAGTGAGAGATTCCAAGAACATCGACCAACACGAGACCGAAGGAAACAAGAAAATCTGTGAAGCCGTGAAGTGGTGCACCATCAAGGAAGTGGCCGAGAAGAACCAAGGAAGAAAAAGTGCCGACACTGACCGGTGAAGCAAAAACCGGTGGAAAAGTGAGGCCAAGAATCCATTGAAGCCAGTGACCGAGAAGTTCAAGGAGAAAACCGGCAGAGAAGGTCCGACCGATTGCAAGAAGAAGTCTTCTGTCATTTTTTGAATACCTGATCTCCGGCCGGTCAACCGGTGACCTGAAGGCACCAGAAGGACCATAGCGTCATGGGGAAGACTCGACTGGAAACTGAACGGGATCCGGCGGCTAGAAGTGGCGGAATCAACCGGAAAAGGGAGTGACAACCGGAGCTTTAAACTGAGATTCCGGCCGGTAGGGAGCTCCGATTGAGAAACGGTTTGCACCATTGCACTCGTGACAGAGAGGAGAATCTTGTAGTGTGTCGGGCAAAATTTCCGGCGGCGGCAGCAGTGGTGGTTTTCGACGGTGGCGACGGTTCGGCGAGGGTCCGACAACAAATTTTGATAGATTGTTCTACAGGACCTGCAGAGTCCATATTCGAAGTCCGTTTCACCAAATTCAATTCGGATATTGGTTGAGGTTTGCAAATGGTTTTTTGCATGATTCTTTAGTTTGATTTTTTGAGATTGAATTGTGCATTGAAGGCTCCTATTGTAGTTGTACGAACATTTAGGATAATTTCTGAGCTCGGGATTTTGTGAACAAACTGGGGAAGGGCTAGAAGTTGGGGATTCCTTGAGGTTCAGGTTTGACAAGATTAGGTTTTAATCTTGGGTTTCATTCAATTTTACAAGATTAGGTATTAATCTTGGGTTTGATAGGATGTCTTCTTGTTGATTTGACATGATAATTAGATTCACGGGGATATTTTTACAAGATTAGGTGTTAATCTTGGGGTTATGCAAGGTTACAAGATTAGGTGTTAATCTTGGGTATTAAATTCTGCATTGTGTACCGGTTTTTTTGCTGTGATTATTTTACTTGCTGGAATTTGCAAGGGGGAGTGATAAGTATCATTCGGTGAGCAAAGGTATTTTTTAAACAATGGTTTCAAGAATGGGATCTAGGGTCGAGCTGGAGAAGTTCGATGGTAAAGGGGATTTCTCCCTTTGGAAAAAGAAAATGAAAGCAGTATGGTGCAACAAAGGGTTGAAAGGCATTGGAGGAACAATCCGAATGGCCGGAGGCATTATTAGCCAAAGATGATGAAGTAGCTGAAATTCAAGAAGTGGTATACAACACTTTGATTCTTCATCTCTTAGATAACGTTCTGAGGCAGGTAAACGATTCCAAAACTGCTTTAGAAATCTGGAATAAGCTAGATGAAATTTATGCTGCTAAAACTGTTCCTAATAAGATTTTTCTCTTAGAAAGAATTTTGGTTTCAAAATGGACCCCTCCAAAGATCTTGAAACAAATTTAAATGTATTTTCTGCAATGACTTTAGATTTAACGAACAGTGGACAGAAAATTGAAGATGATCAATTAGCTATAATTTTGATAAATTCCCTTCCAGAATCTATCAAAGAACTTAAAAATGTGATTAAATATGGAAGGGATACCATCACTCTTGCAAATGTCACTGCTTCGATTAAGTCTAAAGCATTTGAAATCAATTTGGAGGAGAAAGATGTCCATACTGAAACGGCTTATTTTGTTAAAGGTAAATTTGGTAAGAAAGAGTCAAATGCTATGAACTTTAACAAGAATAAGGGTAAGAGTAAGGAACAGTGGAAGGGCAAGGGTAGTGGTAGAGATGGAGATAAGTGCTTTCATTGTAGTAAAACAGGACACTTTAAGAAAGACTGCTACGAGTGGCTAAGGGAGGGGCTGCGGGATGTAGCTGAATGTAATACTGCTTTTGGGGATTTTGGGAATGATGATGATCAATTGAGAGTGTTAAATGTGACATTAGGTGAGCGGAAACAAGAGTGGATACTTGACTCAGGGTGTTCCTATCATATGACCTCTCATAAGGCTTGGTTTAAGACCTATAGGGAGATAGATGGGGAGAATGTGTATTTAGGGAATGGTGAGTCTTGTATTGTGATGGGAATAGGTGAAGTTGTGGTCAAGATGTATAATGGGGTGGTTAGAGTTCTAACTGGGGTGAGGCATATACCTGCTTTATCCAAAAATCTTATTTCTTTTAGCACATTGCATATGTCTGGTTTTCATTATGAAACAAAGAATGATAATATGTTAATATGTAAAGGCAATGACATTGTGATTAAAGGAATATTGAGAAATAGACTTTATTATATGCTTGGCACAACGGTAATTCAAGATCATTCACGCCCACACATAATTCAAAAAGATAACGCTCATGTAACGCCCCGGGTTCTGAACACCCGGGTGCGCCACTTCATCGTTTAAAAATTGACTTTGAAGATAATAATTTAGCGGAAAATAAATTTAATTGAAATTCCATTTCACATAACTTTATAAAAATTGACTCAAACTGTCAAAATAGTTTAAACATGGAAAAATAACTTGAACGTAACATAATAAAAATAAGTTTATAATTTCAAATAAAACATTTCTAAAATCTCAATAATGGCCACCATCGCACGCCCCGCCGCCAACTCCGTCATCTGCAAATTTTATTTTGGAAAACGTAAGTATTTCATAGAAATACTCAGTAGACTCGCGCAAAATAATCATTTAACATCATAAATTAAAACACATAATCATGATATTCAAATCTCAGGTGTCTAACGACCACCAGTATTCTCATGAACAAGTAAATAACAAACAAGTTCAAGTCTCATGCATTTAAGCAAGTAAATTCTCGTAACATAGTCTCATGCTCAGAAAGCAAGTAATTCTCATGAACACAATCATACATGCTAAACTTATAATCCAAATAATTATTGATGCGCACTTTTGAAAAACGTAAATTTGTAGATTAGAGTCTACCTTAATTTCTCGAGTATTGAGCAAAACGGGAAAATACTTCTAATTCTCTCGCGCCTCGTCTAGCCCTATAAATAAATAACTTCTATTAGAAACTTGAAATTAAAGTTTTGTAAATGAAAGTAAACTTGAGGGTTGAAGTAAAAGAATTTTAAAAGTGAAAAGCTTGGTCTAAAATGGTAAAGTATAAAGATTTGAGACTTTGTGCAAATAATTGAAATTAGGAACTGAATTGACCAACTCATAAAGTTTCTGGCCAAATTAGATTTCAGCAGAAACTTTGGGTAAAAATGGACTCAATTGAGAAACTTGGGACTAAAGATAAATATTTTAAAACTAAAGGACTGAAATAACTTAATTTAAGAATAGGGGCTGACATAAGACATTTAAAACATTGTAAGGACTGAATTAAAAGATTTTAAGACTTGAGGGACTGATATGATCACTTTCAAACATTGGGGCTTAAAGATAAATTTTAAAAAAATATAATACTATATATCCCTCATATCTTCTCTCTCTAACTTCGAGAGAGAAGCTAGAGAGCAGAGAAGGGGCGACGCCCCCTTCTTCCGTCCAGCCACTGCCGACATTTCAGTCGGCGAGGCGCCGTCGGCACGAGGCGGTGGTGAGGGTGTGAAAAGGATGAGATTTTTGAGTAGAAATTTGTGTGAGAATCGAGATAACCGAGGCTCGGCTTTTGGTGATTTCCGGCGAGGATTGGGGGTTGTGATAATCCGGCGATGAAGTTAAGTATCTGGGTCTTGCTTATTCTTGGGGTTTTTTAATTTGGTTTTGGATATTGATTGGGGAAAATTTGAGGGCGATTGCGAAGTGGGCAGCAACGATTGACGTGGTGTGGTTGCGGTCTTGGAGAGGCGGTGATGCCTGTGGTAGCGTTTTGGTGGTTTGGAAATTGGTGAGGCTCGACTAGGTCGGTAGTGGGGTTCGAAATTGGTGGTTAGAGGTTCGGATTTGGCAGTGGGCAGGGTGATTGTGGGATGCAGTTGGTGTAGAATCGGTGGTATCTCGACTGTGTTGAAGTGGAGATTGGGTGTAGGCTGTGAAATTTGATTGTTGGAGGTTTGGTGATAAACTTGTGGTATGTGCTTTGATTCAGTTTGGGCGATGGAGGTGGCAAGCTGTTTCGATGTCGTGATGCCGATGGTGGATTTATGTGATGTTTTGGGTGGAGGCAGTGTGGTGATATGGTGGGGATTCGGTTTGGGTTTGTGGCAGTGAGCGTTTGGCCGTGGAGTTGGCTATGGCGGCTGGGTTGTAAGGACAGTAGGTGGTGGCGTGAATTGAAGAAGTTTGAGAGAGGGGAAGAGACATACCTTGAGTTGCAGGTTTGTGTGTGTCGTGAGCTGAAGGTATTTGGTTCTACTTAATGGTTGATATTGTGTTAAACATGGAAACTTAGGGTTAAATCTGTAATGGAAAATTGTGAGAATTTTGGAAGTGAATATTGTTGTGTAAGGAAATACTTGGAAAATAAGTTGTTGATTTAGTTGGGCCAAGAGATGACTTATTGGGTTTTAAATGGGCTTGAATGATTGGTAAAAATATTTGGGCTCGATAAATTGGATTGGATTAAAACAGTTGAAATTTGGACTTAATATAATTAATACTTGGACTTTTGAAAATAAACTGTGATATTGAAATATATTTGATAAAAATTAAAATTTGACTAAGTATTTGAATAAGTTAAATTTTCCACTTAACTGGCTAGACGAGCACGCGTTTAAAACTAAAATAACTAAATGATGGGCAAGGTCGAAGCGACACGCTTTTAAAAATATTTATTTGAATAAAATCAAGAAAATTTCTCGGTCGCTACAGCTAAATTAAGGGACAAAATGATAGCCCATGAAGGAAATAAATTTCCTTGTATTTCTGTTGCTACTAACAATGTTGCAGGTTTAGCTCCAAATTCACTTAAAAGTGAGTTTTTGGAGGGTAAGGAGTTTGGAATAAACTCAAGTGACCAAGGAACAAGTGGTCAAAGATGTGAAATTCAAAATCAGCTACAAAATAGTGATTTTGAATCAGTTGTTGAGGAAATTCAGCAAGAAAATGATGGAGTTCAACAAGAAGCTAGTCAAGAAAGCTTGTATGACTATCTATTAGTCATGGATGGTGAAAGGAGGCAGGTAAACTCTAATCCTAGTTTTTATTCCATTAGTCTAAAAGAGTGTTCTCTTTTGACAGGTATTAAGGAATCTACAAGTTGTGGAGAAGTTAGGAAGATTCAAAGTACAATGCAAGAGAAGATGTTTTCTCCTAAACCATCAAATCAAAAGGCTTGGAAGGATGAAAGTTTCCAAGAGGACTTTCGGAATAGGTGAAGGTAAATTTAGATTAGGTGGAGGTTTGATTTAAGCCAAGGTGAAGGAATGTGAGATTATTAGCTTAGAACCAAACAAACAAGCCCTTAGAAATGCTATCTTGTTTAACATAAACTTGTGTGGCATTTTGAGGATTACTTAAAGTAATCGGGGGCAAAAATAAAAAAAAGGGCTTACGACCGTTAAAATCAATTGGGAACTAATTTTTTAGTAGTTGCATAAATTTGTCAAATATTTTTACAAGTTATTTTGGACTTGGGTATTTTTACTAAAAGGGGTCAAGTTTTATAAAGATGGTGCAACAAGTTTTTTCAAAGAGGTGGTGCATTTCTCTAGAAAGGGGTTTCTAGTTTTCTCTTTTAAAAATAGAACTTGAGTTTTTCTTCAATATACAATAAGAAAGTTTTTCTTCTCGGTTTGAGAGAGAGTGCATGATTTTAGTTTCCCAATGGTATGGTTGTGAGCCTACATTTCAGTTGATAATCGAACTCATTGTTTTTGGCATTCTTGGAGAATTGTTTTTGGTATTCTTGATTTTGTAAATCAAGGTAAAGATCCTACACTTTACACACTTATTTTGCTTTTAAATCTACAATTTAATTGACAAATTAAGTGAATTTCCACTTATAAATTGTATTTATCTTGTACAATTAGGTAAAACCTCAATTGGAAAGAAAATAGACAAGATTGAAGTGCAATTGAGCTAAAAAGGAGCAAATTTGATGTTCAAGGACCTAATTGAAAGAAATCAAAAGTTTGAAGACTCAATCGCAACATCTCAGAAAGTAGGAGGACTAGAAATGAAAATATTTTAGGGGTATCTTTATAATAAAAGTCAAAATTCGAGGACTAAATTGAAAAAGACCAGAAGATGAGGGACTTGACATGCAATTGTCAATAGTTAAAAGAAAAAAAAAATGAAGAAAAAGACAAAAAAAAAATGAAAAAGAGAAAAAATGAATAATATATATATATACTAGTGCAAACTCGTACTTCGTACGAGAAATGTTTTCCAGTTGAATTTTTTAGCGTGGTTAAAATATATTTTTGAAATATAAGCATTATAAATGTATAAAAATTTAACTATTTCTTAAGATATAAGCTACTTTGTTCCAAGACTTTACACTTTTTAGTCTTAGTTCAAGTAATCACAGATGAACAAGGACATGATTGTAGAGAACCTGATTACAAAAATATTGAGTCATTCACATACCTCAATAATAACAATCATTACAGCTGCAAATTATAAATGTAGATTGCAAACACCTATATTGTGTCACACATTGCCAGTGGTTTTTATATCTAGTAAGCTACAACTGGCCGTGTTAGACAATCTCAAAGTTTCTTGTATGCCAACTCAACAGGTTTATCCATAGCAAGGTACTCAAGATCCCTGCATATTAAGCATAATGTGTTTGTAATAACAATATTTGAGCAACAACTCAAAGATCCAAACCTTGATGAAAATGAAGCTACAATATGGTTACAAAAAACTTCATCAAAAGATTTATGTACGCAACACCAACTTGCCAGTTTATGATCAGATACTCAATATTAGGTGAAATCAAAATGGAACATTGACTACTTTCTTTAAAGATCTGCATGTTAAAATTATGCTTACCTTCATTTTGATCTGTGCTCTGCAAGCAAGTCTATTTGAATACCATGATTCGAATTGGAGGACTTGTCACTTACATTCTCACAGTTGTAGCAAATGAAGCATGATTGTAAACAAGTGTGGGAACAATTTTCTCCATCATTAACCTATTTTGACATGAAAAAAATCACAAAAAAATTACCGAATTCATTTTTCATTTAAAGGATGAAGCTTTAACTAATTTACACTTAAAATTGTCATTGAGAAAGCAAACTAAATAATAAATAATTAGTATCAAAATTCTAAAAAACAAAAACTATATTCTCATAATAGAATCAAATATTTTCCTATCCATGGGATTGTCTAACTAAACACCAATTTTACTTGAAACAATTATTTAAAAAGATCTAATTCTTATATAGAAGCGAGTGTTCAATATATTTTTTGCTTTTTATTCTCTATTACTTAAAAATTGAGACATTAGTTCGACGAATGAAGTTTTTTTTTTTTTTTTTTTAAAAAAAAAAAAAGAAAAGAAAAGAAAGTGAATAACCAACTAAAACATACAAAAACTATCATAGGTTATTAATATAGAAAATATAGTCTAAGATTTGTCTTGGAAGTTGGCTAGATCCATTTTGAACTCATTTTCTGAATAACATCAATATAATCAAAGAGCATAGTTTATCTCTTCATTTTCTATAATGCAGTCTAATCCTATAATGTGTCTTTTGCTGTGATCAACCCACTATGCAACTTAAAACTCGAAAATATACAACAACCAATAACTGACAGTTATGAATTTTTTCCCTTTTCCTTCAGAAATCACATTTGCAACCAGTTTATCTTTCCTTTTTTTTTTTAAAAATAATAATAATAATAATAATAATAATAATAATAATAATAATAATAATAATAATAATAATAACTTTACTAACACCATTTACATATTATTCTTAATCGTTTCAAGCATCTATTGAAAATCATACCAAATTGTATTCAAATATGCAAGTCACAGTGCTACTCATGAAAATCATATTCACATCCGACCATAATTTGCAATGCTCTGTGCACAAACACACCCACGAATAAGATTTATAAAAAAAATGAAAATCTTAAACTTACCCATTTGGTCAAAATCAATAATGAGCGGCTCCACAGAAAGTCTCAAATAATGATTTTACCTCTCCAAAAAAATTTAAAAAATTAAAAAAATTTCACAAAAATGCATTATTTTCAGCATGATATGTTAATCAAATAGGTCTCTAAGATCTAAGAAAGACTCCTTAAAGAAATTAGTTAGGTTAGAATAATGCTAAAAAATAGAAATGAGATTGTGAACATAAAAACTTCACGAAGATAGATATTATATTATTTAAGAAAGAGAACACATCGATGGTCTCAAATTCATGATAAATTATGTAAATAAGAAAAACAGGCACCTATACTCGCAATGTTGGAATTACTTACTGAGATCAATTATTTCTATGAATATCGAGCCTGTCTTTTTATATTAGTTGATTAATTTATTATAAAACCCTATGATCAGCAACAAGACCAAGAAATCTGATATTGGCAGTTGCAGCTTCCCAATCAATTTCACTGCACAATAGCAAGAAACAATGAAGATATGAAACTTCCACAATACATAAACAGAAAATGCAATGATTCTTCAGGAATTTGTGACTATCTTTTAACACAAGGTTTACCTTGCACCATGGCACCATCATTGGATTTTTCATAACCCTCTCCTTCCTTAAGTATCTTTTTCAAAAAAATCATCACTGGTAATCTCTGAAAAAGTTTTCCACGAAATAAATTCCAAATTCATATTAACTGGTAGCATTTGGCGGAAACTCACATTCATCACCAGTGGCCTGCCTGCCCTTCTCTCCAAAACCATCTGCAACAAATTATAGTAAGTGTTGAGATCGCACCCAAAATATGGCACATTGGGCCGCCAGTGAGGGCCCAACAAGGGTCCATTGGACTTCAGCACACGACCAAAATTTTAGATATCGCCCTAGACCAATGGCCGAGGTGGAAAGGCACAGGAACCCCCTCCGGCCGAACTGGTGTGTGTCTAGCAGAGGCGCTTTACGCTTAGCTGAGGTGTTTACAGTAGTACCTCGGATGTAAGGATGGGACAAGGCATAAAGTTAGAGATGTGACACTGCCTTTACCAAGATGTGACAGGCGCCCATCCCCTACAAAATGTAGCAATGATTACAGTCAAAAAGCAAGGTTGTCACCTCCAAGAGCTAGGGTGAAGACAACTGTAAAGTATGCCATGTGTCATGATCCGAGACAACGAGTTCCTCTATAAATAGAGCACACTTTCCTCTAAGGAAGAGGTTAGCAATTACATACTCTTAACTAAATAAATATCTCTCACTCCCTTTTCTCTCTTTTACGCATTTATATTTCCCGCACTCAAATTGTACTTACTTGACATGGCCGCTGACTTTGGCATCGGAGTGCAAACAGGAGCCACTTCGGCCCCCTTTACAAACTAATCGTTTGTCACAGTGCGCAGGAGATCCACGTGTTCAAGAGGGAGGAGTTGAGACGTGTTGGTCCAAGGTCCAGCCGGATTTTGTGGTCAATATTTTGGCGCCGTATGTGGGAAACCATACTACTAACCACGAAAACACATGATGAAAAGCCACACATAGGAAGGAAGTCCTGAAAAAGGGCGAGTAACCTCTTGCAAAAGAGCGAAGAACTGCAAGGACTTTGAAATATAAGTTTAGTACCCTTGAAAAAGGTAAAGAGCTTTGAAACATAAGTGTGGTAACCTTGAAAAAGGTAAAGAGCTTTGAAACATAAGTGTGGTAACCTTGAAAAGGGTAAAGCGCTTTGAAACATAAGTTTATTCACCTTGAAAAAAACTTAAAACTTTGAAACATAAGTTTAACAACCTTGAAAAAAGGCTCGGAGCGTTGAGATAAGAATCTATCTATCCTTAAAAGATAAATTAAAACCAAGAAATTTCATTGAAACATGAACGAAAGTGACGGTGATGTTAACCCCCGTAGGGGAAGAAATGGCCAGCACAGTGAGGAGGAGGTTCCTCAAGGACCTCATGAGAACGCCAATGAGGGAGTGGCACAACCTAACCCACCACCCCGGCACCGAAATCGCCGCATGTTGCGGGACATGACTCGCATGGCGGCCCAAATGCTGGAAATGCAGAAGCAGCAGATAGAACAGACTGCTACGATGAATGCCTACATGGCTAGAGGATATGTTGTGAATGAACCCATGATGCCTCCACAATACCCACAGCCCATTACTCACCATCCGATGTAGCCACCGCCTCGTATTATTATCAAGATCCACAGGCTTATGCAGAGGTGGAATCCGAGCCCTTCTACGAGGAAGGCCTGGAACATGAAGCACGTGAAGAACAAGCCCCACTCCCAGCTATACATAGGGAGGCTTCGCCCGCAAAATCTGGCAGTGTCTTCAACCGGATATGAGGGTTATTCAGAGGTAGGCGAGGGGGTCGGAACAATGCAGCTGAGCCTAGAAATAGGCGGGAGCGACGTGCTGAAGAAGCCTTATCACAGAGTCGAATGCATGGGGACCAACAAGGTACGGGGGTAGAAAGGTTCACCCCCACGTGTGAGCATAGGAATAGGCAGGAAAGGAGAGCCGAAGCGGTTCGGACCAAGTCTCGTAACGAGTTGCTGAGCCATGAAAGGCCAAACTACGGCCGCTTCCTTCCACCACAAAGGCAGGAGTACGCTCCGCCACTCTATGACCAATACCATGATCCAGTGTATTCCGGTCACGACGAGAACAGTGAACTACCTTCATATGAACTGGATGACGAAGAGGAAATAAGCCCTTTCACAGAGGGCCTCCGTAGGTGCCTCGTGCCCCACGACTTCGAAATGCCCGAAATAGCAAAATATTCTGGCCGCGGTGATCCTGACGATCACCTGTTAAATTACCGTGCCAACATGGAAATAGCCGGAGCCACCCCGGTACTGAAATGTAAATCCTTTGCTTTAACCCTTGAGGGGAGTGCGATACGATGGTACAAAAAACTCCCCCTGGCAGCATCCATAGTTGGAGAGATCTAAAAATGGCTTTTAAAAATGGCTTTGTTTCCTCCTGGCCTGGCCACTCCCAATCCAACGCCTTCAGGATCCAAGGCAAGGAAGGGACGAATCTCTGAAAAGTTACCTTGCTCGATTTACTGAAGAGATGCACATCTGTGAAAACATCACCGAGGCGGAGATGTTTTTCGCTTTGAATGGAGGACTAGATATGATAAGTGTTCGCTCAAAATAGTGTACCGCAAGCGCACGGGTCGCGTACAAGTAATAAAGTGGACTTTTTGAGTCCGGGTTGTCGATCCCACGAGGAATGTTTACTTTAGATTATAAAACTTTAATTAATTCAATTCTAACAATAAAAGAAACACACAATTAAAAGTTGGATTTTTGTAAATTCTAATTTAAAGAAAAGATTGTTAAACTAAATTAAAATAAGGAAAATAAAAGATAAAATGGTTGGGATTCATGATTTCATTTAACCGTTGCCTAATTAATTTCTCAACATGCAAATTAATAAATTACTCATTTACAATGTTAGACCCGATTTTCCAAGTTTAGCCAATTACCTCTCTCGAGTGAAATCAACCCTAATCAATTGGTCTAACCTACTATATCTCTATGTCGATTAAGGCTCAATCAATTGCATTAACTCTTTGTGAAAATAGCTCAATGGATCATCTAGGGTTTAAGGTATATCTCTATCCTTAACAAGAACCTAGAGCATTTGTTATTTGGTCTAAAATGCATAATATCTCTCGATTATCATACACTTCACAAAACACATATTTGGTGATCAAGCAAACACATGTAATAATCTCAATAACAAACACACATGAAATAAGTATTTAATCAAATAGCAACTATTAAAATTAATCCAAACTAGGTTAAATTCCATCAATCATCCCAACATTAAAATTTAGCTAAACATGTTGGAAGAAAAAGCGATAGATGATAAAATTACAACCCGGAGTTTGAAGATTGAAATCAGAATTTGGCTCGCTGCTTGAGTTGCGTCCAGCCGCAACCTGGTTCATTGCAATTTCCTGTTGCAGCCTTGCGTCCAGCCGCAACCAAGACCAGCCTCCTTAGTTGTATTCCAGCCTGCTCATCTCTGCATCCTTCTTCCTTGTTCAGCACCGTCCTCAGCACACTGCACTAGCAGTCCAGCACTGCAGTCCAGGCAGCAGCTTCCACCAGCGTCTCTCCCAGCTGCACCTTCTTCACATCAATCAGTCTAGAACCAGCAGCTTCCTTTCTGTCCAGCAGTTCCAGCAGTAAACCAGTTGGATTTCAGCTCTGCTCCAGCAATGTCCAGTATTTTTCCTCCTTGCTTCATCCTACCAGCACAAACCAACAATTTCCACACGGTAGCAGCTAGTCCAGCAACCTCTCTCTTGCACAACCACTAGCCTCCCAGCAACCAGGAACTAGCACCGGCAGAGCAGCAACTCAGCAGTGCAACCTGGTTTCTCCTCAGCTCCCTGCAGTGGATTTCAGTGTCTCCAGCAGCAGCAATTACCGCTGTCACCAGCAACTGCCGTGAACCTGCTTGCTTCACCTCGTTCCAGCAGCTCCTCTGTCAATCTGTTCCAGCAACAGCCTCCTATGCACCAGCAACGCCTCTTCTTTTGTCAGTTCTCAGCTGCGTCTCCAGCAGCAACAGCAGCCGGACTTCCCTGTTCTGGTTTCCACTCCCGGCCAAGAGTAGCAGGTCGCTTCCTTTTCGTTTCAGCACCTGCAGCGTCTAGCTGCAGTCCCTTCTCTGTATATCTCTAACCCGACCAGAAATAGCTGGTTGCTCAAGCTGCGCAGCCCCTTGGCTGCCTCCCCCCTTTTTCCTCCTGCTTGTATGCATATATAATATATCTCCAATGTATCCTCCTGTCAGCCTGCTTTTTCCATACTCCCATCATCTGCCCATGCTTCCAGCGGTAAGCACGTTCCAGCCTCCAGCTTTTGTGTCTTCTCCCATGCGTTGATGTTCCTTGGTTTCTTTCCCATACTTTCCTGTTTTGTGTGTGAGTGTGTGAGTGTATATATATATGTATATATATATATATATATATATATATATATATATATATATATATATATATATATATATATATATATATATATGTATGTATATATATCACACATTTTATCAAGTAGTTACAATTTTATTTCAAAATGCATTTTTACCTAATTTCACACGATAGACGAAATAAATAAATAGATATTTGCTCGATTTTTCAATTAAAGTACGAATTTAGGAACTAAATAAGTGTGTAAAACGCACACTTATCACACCCCCAAACTTGAGCTTTTGCTCGTCTCGAGCAAAATTATCTACTAGTGCAATCAAGTAATATGGAATATAGATCAACAATGTTAGATGACTTGCAAATTACTCATGAGTGCAAAATTGTATAATCAATCCAAAAGTATGATTCCAAATAATGCTACCAAAAAGAAGTTTAGCTTATCCGATGTTCGATCGGTGTGTGTGTGCATAGTCACTTTCAATTGTCAATCAAGTTTCGAGAATGTTGATGAGTAAAGAGGTTTCAAGTCAAAACTACCCACCATTAGTGGTCAATTCTTTTTCTTTCTCACTCGTGACATTCATCCCCCAATAAATATTTTTCTTTCCTCTCCCGGGATGCAATTCTAGAGGGTACTCTCAAATCACTCTTTTCTTTTTCCACTCTAGTTTGGGTGTGTTTTACCGACAATCTCGACAACCTAGAAATGCGGTGACTCTCCACTAAATGAGTGCTTCGACATTCAAGCTTATACTAAGAAATTCAAACCCACTATTAATCTAAAAGCCCTTATGCAAGTACAAATGCATGATTTCTAAAAACTAACGTGATGAATGCTCGTGTCTTCCCCACTCCCTTAAGCTTTCTAATTGACCCATGTAGCGAGCTTTAGGTCGGAAACTCCCCGATTGTTTTAAGATCAAAGGGTACCAGGTTTCAAAATACCCCTACGGACTTATTAACTCGAGTCAAAAAGGCTACGAAGTGGGGTAGACTTATTAAGCGAATGCAATGATAATGTGCTTTTTTTTTTTTTCAAGTGTGTGTGAGAGTACCCTACTCATTAAGCTTTCTAATTGACCCATGTAGCGAGCTTTCGGCCGATGACTCCCAAATTTCAAACTTAAGGCACCAAGTTTCAAGATACTCCTACGGGCTTAATTACTCGAGTCAAAAAGGCTTCGAGATAGGGCAATGCAATGGAAAAATCAAAATGGGCTTAGAAATTTAGCATACGGTCATTACTTAGCTTATACTTGGCGAAATACACTCCACACAAAATTTATTTCCAACATGCATGAAATCACCACACATCTAGACTGTCTCCTTCACCGGGTCGATCACCCCCAAACTTGTCTTAAAATAGGATCAAGAGATTTAGAGTTTTGGAAAACATTGATAGGTTGATAAAAATTAACAATACAAGCTCACAACCTAATTCTTCTACTCCATTAACCTCATCACCCTTCAACAATTCCTAAACTTCACCAACAATCAATCATGACTATTGTGCTCAAGATAAATATGATCTTGCATGGATAAGCATTTTGTAAAAGTAGACACAAGTAGCATATTGGTCATAAATCATGAATCAATAACAATTTTAAACATCTAAGTAATCCTGGCCACGGCAAGGCTATCTAACATGTCAATACACAATAGGAAATCACCCCCAAACTTGAAATGCACATTGTCCTCAATGTGTAAAATAAAATCAAAGTAAGAGGAAAGAAGTTACTAGACATCCCAAGAAGTGGTGGGGGAACTCATAAGTAGTCTTGGGTATTTGAACTCTCATTGCAATCACCAACAATCCACCCCCAAACTTGTGTTGAAACCTCCAATCAATTGAACACAAATTTCTCTAATGAGGCATTTCACCGAATACCTTGTGAGCATCCTATGAAAACACAAGAAAAAAGTAGATAATAAGTGGTGATGATCCAAAAATTTAAATTACATTCATCATCTCAATTCTAACTCATAAATCCAATGTAATTTGCCCATCCACATCAATATTAAATCACACTTGAAGATAAAAGACAATATGAACCAAGTGATTTAAAAATGAGTTTTAAGCAAATTTTGACTTTGAAAGTTTGATATGAGTATATGCTAGAATTAAATGAGAATGTATTAGAGCTATTTCACAATACCCAACTTGAGGAAAATACTTATGGAAGATAGAGATTTGACCTAGCCAATTTATTTGCAAGAAAGTAAATAAAATGCAAGAAGGTAAATAATATGCAAAAAAAAAAATAAAAAAAAAAATAAATCAAGTAAAGGATAGAGAATGGGTTGCCTCCCATTAAGCGCTTATTTTAAAGTCATTAGCTCGACTTTTCGCATAAGCACTTCACGGCACTTTAAATGAAGCTTTTGATGCCTTCCCCATTTTTCTTCTTTTGGCTTTGCCCCACTCTTCATTTGATCTAAACACTTGCACCTTGCTCCTTGCAAAGTCATGGGACTTGCCTATTCCCTCCAATTCAAACTCAACTAAGTAGACTTGCACCTCCTCAAGTGGCTTAATCACAAAATCAATTATTGGGCAATCAATGAAGTTGAGAGAATTTGATTTAATCTCTTCCTCATTAATTGCCACTCCTCCAAGCGATTCTTTTGTGATTAAATTGTCATTCTCTTCAAGCTCATCTTCTTTAGTTGATGTCTCCTCAGATTGAATGACCGATCCATAAGTTGAATCCATGGGCAACGACAAGTTTTTCCTATTGATTCCCAAGAGTGGGTTATACCCCCACATTTGAAATCCTTCCCAATACATGGCATCCCCCATAAGCATATCCTCTTCATCCAGATTGGCAAGCTCATTGTAATACTTTGCAAGTACCTTCTCATTCAATAGTGGAGGACCATCTCCCACAAGAGTGATGTCCTCATCCCAATCATCCGGTACACAATCCCCCAAGAGCATGTAACTCACATCCAATGTATCAATAGCTTGTTTTCGGCATTTCAAATATTGTCTAAACTTAATAAGATTCGACGTAATCAAACTATTCCCCGAAAACAAACATTGTCCATTACAATGCATCTTGTAACAAAGTTCACAACTTGAATATTCTTCAAGCGTGTATTCATCACCCATGTTGAGATTGTTCATTGCAATTGCGTTCCTATTTTGCCAATGTTAGAATCAAATATGCATAGAAAGAAAACCAAATACAAGAGAGATTAGAATTGTGGTGGTTAACCAAAGATAATAAAATAAAACATAAAACAAAAATAATTACAAATTGTTAAAACTAAAATTAACTAAAGTAATAATCAAAGTAAAAACATTCCCCGGCAACGGCGCCAAAAACTTGTTCGCTCAAAATAGTGTACCGCAAGCGCACGGGTCGCGTACAAGTAATAAAGTGGACTTTTTGAGTCCGGGTTGTCGATCCCACGAGGAATGTTTACTTTAGATTATAAAACTTTAATTAATTCAATTCTAACAATAAAAGAAACACACAATTAAAAGTTGGATTTTTGTAAATTCTAATTTAAAGAAAAGATTGTTAAACTAAATTAAAATAAGGAAAATAAAAGATAAAATGGTTGGGATTCATGATTTCATTTAACCGTTGCCTAATTAATTTCTCAACATGCAAATTAATAAATTACTCATTTACAATGTTAGACCCGATTTTCCAAGTTTAGCCAATTACCTCTCTCGAGTGAAATCAACCCTAATCAATTGGTCTAACCTACTATATCTCTATGTCGATTAAGGCTCAATCAATTGCATTAAATCTTTGTGAAAATAGCTCAATGGATCATCTAGGGTTTAAGGTATATCTCTATCCTTAACAAGAACCTAGAGCATTTGTTATTTGGTCTAAAATGCATAATATCTCTCGATTATCATACACTTCACAAAACACATATTTGGTGATCAAGCAAACACATGTAATAATCTCAATAACAAACACACATGAAATAAGCATTTAATCAAATAGCAACTATTAAAATTAATCCAAACTAGGTTAAATTCCATCAATCATCCCAACATTAAAATTTAGCTAAACATGTTGGAAGAAAAAGCGATAGATGATAAAATTACAACCCGGAGTTTGAAGATTGAAATCAGAATTTGGCTCGCTGCTTGAGTTGCGTCCAGCCGCAACCTGGTTCATTGCAATTTCCTGTTGCAGCCTTGCGTCCAGCCGCAACCAAGATCAGCCTCCTTAGTTGTATTCCAGCCTGCTCATCTCTGCATCCTTCTTCCTTGTTCAGCACCGTCCTCAGCACACTGCACTAGCAGTCCAGCACTGCAGTCCAGGCAGCAGCTTCCACCAGCGTCTCTCCCAGCTGCACCTTCTTCACATCAATCAGTCCAGAACCAGCAGCTTCCTTTCTGTCCAGCAGTTCCAGCAGTAAACCAGTTGGATTTCAGCTCTGCTCCAGCAATGTCCAGTATTTTTCCTCCTTGCTTCAGCCTACCAGCACAAACCAACAATTTCCACACGGTAGCAGCTAGTCCAGCAACCTCTCTCCTGCACAACCACTAGCCTCCCAGCAACCAGGAACTAGCACCGGCAGAGCAGCAACTCAGCAGTGCAACCTGGTTTCTCCTCAGCTCCCTGCAGTGGATTTCAGTGTCTCCAGCAGCAGCAATTACCGCTGTCACCAGCAACTGCCGTGAACCTGCTTGCTTCACCTCGTTCCAGCAGCTCCTCTGTCAATCTGTTCCAGCAACAGCCTCCTATGCACCAGCAACGCCTCTTCTTTTGTCAGTTCTCAGCTGCGTCTCCAGCAGCAACAGCAGCCGGACTTCCCTGTTCTGGTTTCCACTCCCGGCCAAGAGTAGCAGGTTGCTTCCTTTTCGTTTCAGCACCTGCAGCGTCTAGCTGCAGTCCCTTCTCTGTATATCTCTAACCCGACCAGAAATAGCTGGTTGCTCAAGCTGCGCAGCCCCTTGGCTGCCTCCCCCCTTTTTCCTCCTGCTTGTATGTATATATAATATATCTCCAATGTATCCTCCTGTCAGCCTGCTTTTTCCATACTCCCATCATCTGCCCATGCTTCCAGCGGTAAGCACGTTCCAGCCTCCAGCTTTTGTGTCTTCTCCCATGCGTTGATGTTCCTTGGTTTCTTTCCCATACTTTCCTGTTTTGTGTGTGAGTGTGTGAGTGTATATATATATATATATATATGTATATATATCACACAATTTATCAAGTAGTTACAATTTTATTTCAAAATGCATTTTTACCTAATTTCACACGATAGACGAAATAAATAAATAGATATTTGCTCGATTTTTCAATTAAAGTACGAATTTAGGAACTAAATAAGTGTGTAAAACGCACACTTATCAATAAGCATGTTTTGGAGGGATGTCCAAAGAAGGAAACCAAGGATTACAATGCCCTCGTAGACCTGATGAAGGAGGAGATTGTATCAGAAGAAATGGCTAGGGCCAGGGACAACCACCCCCAAGGAAGATACAATCTTGGGTATTCAAATGAAGCAAATCTCAAGAAAGGAGGAAACAAGGATAGGATCGGTAACAACCGAGGTGGAGCGCCACGTCCGTTTCCAGAGACGAGATCTAGCTTTGCAGCAGAAATCACGGAAGCTATCCCCCACTTGCACTACAATACCCCTTCTTAGAATCCTCCCACGGCCCAAGGGAGGATGGAAAGTGGCCGAAGTGGGAAACAGCCCATGATTGGGGCTTACTGCGCCTACCACAGGTACTACGGTCACGCAACAGAAGATTGCAGGGAAATCCACATGTTAGCTGACCAAAAGGCGCAGAGGAGGAGGGCAAGTGACTTCTCCCCCGACACGGGGAGAACTCAAAAATCCGGTGGTCAAAAGTTCAACCGAGCTGATAGGAGAGCTCCGTGGAAGAACTCAACTAAGGAAAGGATTGACAATCGTCAAAGAGACAGGAATTAGGGCCAGGATACCGCCTCGGCGCATGCTAAAGATACACGTGAACCACCTGTGCCTGTGGCCGACCTCCCTATTCGTGAAATCGACACAATATTGGGGGGCCCACCCAGGTGGGAGCACAAACAACTCCCAAAAGAGGTATATCAGAGAGGCCAAGCAGCCCGCCAACGTGAATTACCATATCCATTCGCACCCTGTTGGGGTGCCTCGGACAGAATCTATCACATTTACCCAAGACGATGCCATTGGGGTACACTTCCCACACAATGATGCGTTGGTTATCAGGGTAGTGGTGGCCCGGAATGGGTTATCACGAATGATGGTGGATGATGGTGCCTCGGTAAATGTAATTTACGGGGTAACTTTCGATAAAATGGGGATCAACACTCCTCTCATCCCAGTCCCGGACCCAATATATGGATTCACTGGGGACAGCATAACCCCCAGGGGGTCTATAACCCTTATGACTGAAGTAGGGCAAGCACCAACTCTTTCCAGAATCCCCATGGAATTTTTGGTTGTGGACAAAATCTCCTCCTATCATGGCTCAATTGGGAGGCCCGGTCTCATTGACTTGGGGGTTGTGACGCATACGAAATACATTTGCATGAAGTTCCCCACGGAGCATGGCGTTGCAACTGTAAGGGGAAGCCAAACTGAATCACGGGCCTGTTACACAAATGCAATCCGAAAGTTTTAAGATCGAAGCTTGAACATGATTAGTGATGTAGCCATGGCCGAGGCTGCTCCAGACCCTGAAAGATTGGGTGAAGGGCCTTCTGGAAGTAAGGATGTTACGATGACACTGGAAGAGGATTTAGCAGATCTAGACCCAAGAATGGCAGGTGATAATTGCTCCACCCCGTCCGAAAGGTTAGAATGCTTCGGTGTAGACCCATTTGATTCAATCAAGAATTGCAGATCGGATTGGATTCACCAATTGAATACAAAGATCAATTTAAGATCTTCTTACTTGAAAATCTCGATGTATTCGCATGGAAGCATGGTGACATGGTTGGCATCGATCCTAAAGAGGCCTACCATAGACTCCAGCTGGATCCCCGAAGCCCTGGGCATAGGCAAAAGAGAAGGCCCATGAGTTCTGACAAGTATGAGGCCTTGAAAGACGAGGTCACAAAGCTATTGAAAAATGGCTTCATCAGAGAGTCCCGCTATCCGAAGTGGGTATCAAATCCTGTTTTGGTACCAAAACACAATGGGAAACTGAGGGTGTGTATTGATTTTTCCAACTTGAACCAGGCATGTCCCAAAGACAGCTTTCCACTACCTCGGATCGATCAGTTGGTCGACTCCACGGCAGGACATGAGCTTCTAAGCTTCATGGATGCTTACTCCGGGTACAATCAAATCCCCATGTGTGAATCGGACGAGGAGCATACTTCGTTTATTACAGATAGAGGGCTCTATTGCTACAGAGCTATGCCATTCGGCTTGAAAAATGCGGGAGCTACCTATCAGAGGTTAGTAAACCGCATGTTTTCAGAATAATTAGGAAACACCATAGAGGTATATGTTGATGACATGCTGGTCAAAAACATGGTCCCTGCGGATCATATCCGCCATTTGTCAGAGGCCTTCGATGTTTTGAGGAAATATCGAATGAAGCTCAACCCAGTGAAGTGCGCTTTTGGAGTAGCATCTGGAAAATTTCTTGGATTCATGGTGAATAAGAGGGGAATCGAAGCTAATCCCGACAAAATCAATGCTTTGTTAAACATGCAATCGCCTCGAAATCCAAAAGAAGTGCAAAGCTTAACGGGGAGAATTGCGGCCTTAAATCGATTCGTCTCCAAATCCACTGACAAATGCTTGCCATTTTTCAAGGTCCTAAAGGGGGGAAGGCGATTCCAATGGACACCGGAATGTGAGCAGGCTTTCGTCGACCTGAAAGCATCTTTGGGACGGCCACCATTGCTATCGAAGCCAAAGGCTGGCGAGCCTCTCTACCTGTATTTGGCTGTATCCAAAGAGGCTGTTAGCTCGATGTTGGTCAGAGAGGAGGATGGGAATCAGTTCCCAGTATATTATGTGAGCAAAGCCATGCTGGATGCCGAGACATGCTACCCAGATATGGAGAAACTTGCTCTCTCGTTAATCACAGCCTCTCGCAAACTTCGTCCCTACTTTCAGGCACACTCCATACGCGTGCTCACCAACTTTCCCATGAGACAAGTGTTGCAAAAACCAGACGTATCTGGGAGGTTAATAAAATGGGCGATAGAAATCAGCCAGTTCGACTTACATTATGCGCCTCAGAACGCTATAAAAGGTCCAGCGTTGGCGGACTTCATAGTCGAATTCACACATCCACCGGAGGTCGAGATGGTTGATAACACGGATGACAGCCAAGAGTGGAAATTGTTCGTTGATGGCTCCTCGGCCGAGGGACGATCCGGTGCGAGAATATTGTTAATAAGCCCAGAGGGGTTTAAACTACACGGTGCGATCCGCTTTGAATTCAAAGCCTCAAACAATGTTGCCGAGTACGAGGCGTTATTAGCTGGGCTAAGACTTGCAAAAGCTTTGAAGATTAAGTCTGTAGTGGCGAACAGCGATTCACAGCTCGTTGTGAGTCAATTCAATGGGCAATTTTCTGCTAAAGAACCTTCTATGGTCGCTTACTTGAAGAAAGTAAGAGATTTGGCTGTACACTTCGGAAAAATGGAGTTACAGTACATCCCCAGAGCAGAAAATTCCAACGTCGATGCTTTGTCCAAACTAGCAAGCAGCGGTGATTCAGAGCTACATAATCTAATCCCAGTTGAGCACATGTTGACTTCTTCTATTGAGCCAGGACCGGAGATTCTGGCAGTAGAAGAAGAGGGATCCTGTATGAATCCCCTGATCGCATACTTGAAGCATTAGACAGTGCCAAACGAGCCAGAGGTAGCTCGGAAATTGCAAAAATACGCTGCGAATTTCGTACTCTTGGATGACCTACTTTATAAATGGAGTTACACCTCCCCTTTACTGAGATGTGTAGGTCCAGAGGAAGGACGATATGTAATGAGAGAAATCCATGAGGGCATATGTGGCAACCATGTCGGGGCGTTATCGCTAGCACAGAAAGTCCTTAAACAGGGATATTTTTGGCCTACTATGCGAAAGGATTCCCATGACTTCGTGCGCAAGTGCGATAAATGTCAGAGACACGCGAACATACCACATCAGCCGCATCACAAACTAACTGCGGTGACTAGCCCTTGGCCTTTTACAAAGTGGGGGGTTGATATTATCGGTCCTATGCCTAGGGGTGCTGGTAAAAATTGCTTTGCGATAGTGGCAATTGATTACTTCACTAAGTGGGTTGAAGCGGAACCTTTGATGAGAATCACCGAGGCCAACACCACCAAGTTCATTTGGAAGAATGTCATATGCCGGTTCGGAATACCACACTCACTGGTTTAGTGATAATGCGAAACAGTTCAAGAACAGAAGCGTCGATGAGCTGTGCGACGATTTGAGAATTAAGAAATTATTCTCATCTCCACATCACCCACAGGCCAACGGACAGGTCGAAACTGTGAACAAGACCATAAAAAATACCCTGAAAAGGAAGTTGGAATCCAAAAAGGGCGCATGGGTACATGAACTCCCTCAAGTGCTATGGGCGCTTCGAACCACCTCGCACACCGCTACTGGCGAAACACCTTTCTCATTGGCATATGGAGCCGAGGCGGTATGTCCCGTTGAAATTGGGATCCCTTCGCTTCATCAAATTCATTACGACGAAGTGAGAAACGAAGAAGCATAAAGGGCCAGTTTGGATTTCCTCATGGAAAAACGGGACGATTCCCAAGTGGTAATGACCAGATACCATGAGAAAATGGCTCGCTACTACAACAAAAGGGTGAGGAGCCGACACTTTAATATTGGGGACTTGGTCCTTAAAAAGTTCTTCCTTCAACACAGGAACCAGGAGTAGGAACTTTAGGTCCTAACTGGGAAGACCCTTACAAGTCTTTGCTGAGGTGGTACCCGGAACGTACATGATTGAGGACCTATCTGGAGTACCTCTATGTAATCCTTGGAACACGGACCACCTTCGTCGTTATTTTCAATAAACCAAATTCCTCCTCTATGATTGCAGCATTATCATATGATTTCATAAAATCATGGGTGAACTACGCTGAAGATTATACCAATTTATGAGTAGATAAACATAATGGAAAAACGCAAGTTCCAAGATTATTTTGGTTATAACACCATATGTCTACGCTATGCATAAAAGTTGTTAAAAACAAGGGACTCTTATAAAGCCCACATAGTGTTGGCAACGGGGCAGATCGGACGCTGATCCGTCCCGCCCCGAATTTTTTTTTGTCCGATACGAATCCGCCCCGCGATCCGTCAAATTTCAGGTCGGGACGGGGCGGATCGGTCCACTGATCCGTGGACAGATCCGCCGAATTATTTTTTTTAAAATTTTTTAAAATATATTTTAAATTAAATCTTTTAAAAAAAATTTAGAAAAATTATTTTTTTATTAAATTTTATATATTTTATTGAAACGAGACGTATAGAGGTCAATTCGCAGATTCAACGGATCGAGTTTTTTTGCCATCACTTATTGGAATTCTTTTTTCAAATGAAGAACATGAAAAATGTGTTTTCTTTAAAATGCAAAGATTGCAGGTTATTCCCAAAAATTAAACAAAATTTACATATTAGATTTTTATACATGATAAAAAAAATTATATTAAAAAAAAAATGTTGGATCGCGGATCGGGGCAGATCGGATCAGCCCCGATCCAAATCCGCTCCGTGAATTTTCGGATCGGGCCGGATCACATAAATTTCGATCCGTCGATCCACGGATTGGGATTTTTTCGGATTGGATCGGATCGGGTCGACGGATCGACGGGGCGGATCGGATTTTTTTGCCATCTCTAAGCCCACACGGCGATCACTGCGTAAGAATTAAGTGTGTTAGTACCATAAAAAAGGGGTTCATACAAATTCGCTTGCATAGGTCTTACAAAGTGTGATTTAAGATATGTTCAAATGTTTTTCAAAATCAGATCTCACTGGTAAGTATGAATACCTCGAACCACTCAGATCTTAGGGACTATCTACATATAACCATGCACTAAGTGCAAAACATTTAAAAGATGTCCGCGGATTGGAAGCATTCAAACTCAATCAAATATTGTTATATAAACGAAGGACTCCTGTGAACTTACACTACGACCACTGCGTATAGATTGGAAATGTTCACGCCATCAACAGGAAGTTCGGACAAAATCTGAATGAATTATTATACAATTCAAGACATTTACAATTACAAGGCATCCGCGCTTGGAAACATTCATGCTTAAACAGTTTGAAATGTTGCTGCCAAAATACTGGGCAAAATATGTACAAGTCATTTCATTAATAAAATCAAGGCATTTACAATTTGAAATGTTACACTTACAGTATATAGCGCCATTGACGCCACAAAAAAAAAAAAAAAAAAATAACAACAACAACAAACAAAACAAAAACCCAACAATAAGGTAAATACAGAAGGGGATTATTGCGGAGGGGCATCTTCTGAAGAGCCCTTGCCAGATGCATCCAGTGGATCCGCAGGAGCATCTTGAGGCTCGAGGTACAAGGCCTCAATGGAGGACAGGTCCAAAGTCGGAAAAGCTTCCTTCACGTCCCCCAAAGCCATCCTGACCCCTAAGTTCCCAAAGACCCTCTGCATAGCCTCGTACTCTGGGTTTCTTCAAAAGTGTCTTTGAAGTTCTGGACAGCCTCAGACACTCTGGTACTTAAAGCATTCTCCACCCGTGTCGTGACAGTCTGTTCCAGAACCTCAGTGATCCTCGTTTGCATATGCCTTTCCAAAGAGGCAAGGTCCTCCTCCGCCTTTGCCTTGGTCTCCAGCTCCCTCCCCAATTTTTCATTAGCTGCTGCCACCTCAGCTTCCATCCTGGACTTGGCTGCATTAGCGGCGGTCAGAGCCTCAGATGTGATGGACTGTGCACGGTTGGAATCATCTAATTTTTTGCACAGAGCCGCCAAGTCTGATTCAGAGGACCGGAGGTCATGCTTCAGTTTATCATTGTCCTCCTCGAGGCGATTTGCATTAGCCCTCTCTTCTGAGGAAGACTTTCGGGCTATGGCCGGCTGGGTCTTTAAATCATTAATCTCCTTTAGTATGTTGTCCGCATGCCGGAGAGCAGTTTCAGCATTTTTCTTGTCCCGCTGCGCCTCGTCCACGGATGAGTCCACCTCGTCAATAAGGGCCAGGGCCCTGACATTCATGGCCTTGGACGCGAGCAGCTTCCGGGACGGACTGACACTAGAAGAGAAGGCGGACCAGCCCTCCGTCCAAAATTGCTCAGTTATAAATGCGGCCCGGGCTAGAGGAGAACTGGGGGAGTCAAACAGTGAAGGACTGAAAGTGACATCTCTGGGGAGAATGCTGGTTTTAATATGCTTGAGCTCTTCTGCCCCCTCCAGTGTCACTTCGTAGGGCAAGCCTGAAATGGGCACAGACGGCTCGTCCTCCAAGTCCTCAATCATCGGCGGCGGAGGTGCGGAGGTGGACTCCTTGCCCTTACCCCTTTTTAACCTCTTTAAGGGAGCGGGATCCTCCTCGGATACGCGCTCAGGCATGTCCTCGGATAGAGAGGATGGTGCAGAAACGTCCTTAGCCTCCCTCTCCCTCTTAGAGCCCCCTCTGTCAGACCTCTTCCCTTTTCCCTTTGGAAGGACTCCTTTAGTATCAGCCTCCTTTTCTGTGCTAGGTTACTGAGGGCCCACGGGCAGCAGAGTGGGCGGTGGCAGTAGGGCTGGAAGAGGGCCCTGAAGTTGGGCTGTAGATGCCTCGGACACTTCCTTTGCCACCCCAACTTGCAGGTTGCCCAGGACCGTTTTCTGCCTTCTCTCAATTTCGTTGCCGTGGCGCAGGGTAGGAGGGATCTTCTTTACCATGAGACCCTTTAAAGAAATTTTGGGAAATTCCTTGGAACCTAACAAGAAAAAGAGGAAATGGGGTTACGAGCAGAAAAAGCATAAGATGTAACAGCAATAGGGAAACGAACTTACTCATGGCTCGCATAAGACAGTGTTTAACAAATAACTTGTTCTGTTGGACGACCCCCTGGAAAGTGCCCTTGTACGCAAACAAGCGCCTTACTGTCGCTAGATTTGTGTCGGGGAGGAGGCGGGCAAAAGTGTCCCCTGCCATAAACAACCGATGACATGTTAGTAAGCAGCCAAGGAAAATGAATGGAAATAAAAGAGCAAAAGACGCGTGGCACTTAAAGACTCTAAAACAAGTATAAGACTCACTAGGTATGGAAAGAGTTCGGGGAACTGTAATTTCTGGACTAGGGTCCACAGGGGAACTCTGCCACTCCCCAGCAACCCAGAACCACTGGTTCCTCCAGTTCTTTATTGAGGTGGGCTGACCGGTGATAACAGGAGGATAAGAGCCCCTGGGAGACAAATAATACCAATCCTTGACGTCCGACCTCACGTCTCTCTCCCTTCTAACTGATTTCTTCAAAGTATAGAGAGTGTGAATGATGTGCATTGAGATTGGATGATCAGGATTGACCTCTTGCCACACAAACCAAGTGCCCACAGCCTGTGTCCAGAAATTGGGGGCCAGCTGGTAGGGGCACAGGTTATAGCTCCTATGTAACGCCCTGAAGAAGGGGTGCAGGGGGAGCCTCATCCCGCAAGAAAGGGCATCGTAGCATATGGCCGCATGGCCTGGAGGAGGGCTGCAAGGTCGGAAGGAAGGTGTAGGGTGCACCAATTGGACCCCTTCTGGCAGCCTGAATTTTGCCGAAGCCCCGGCCAAATCAACCCTACGGATTTCAGTAGCAATCTCACTACTCTCCCATGACTCTGGGTTTGGATCGGGATCAACGTGGTAGCCCGAAACTTTGTTAACCTGGTCAACCCAATTCTCTACTTAGGCGATCTCCTCTGCAGTCAGACCCAACTCTTCCCTATGTGCCCTAAACGGGGCCCTAACGATTAAGCCGAGGTCCTGGTGACCTGAAGAAGAGCCTGCCGCCTCTTCTCTCCCCATATTCCTGTCTCGTTTGCTCCGAAGCTCTATCAAAGATGCCTCCTCCTCGGATGACAGATGAGCCATGTAGTTTTGATGTTTTTCTTCTTCGATATCAGAATCACTCAAATAAATTATGCCAATGGTTTTCCTATTTCTCCTCTTAATCTGCTCCCTAAAGAAGCGGGAACTAAAAACCGATAAAGAGATGGGGCAGAAACCTCAGACGGGAACCGCCATTGCTAACATTTCCTGTGAACCCGTTCCCCCAACTCTTTCCATTTTTTCTTTTGTTTTAAAGATGGGTCAGACTCATCAAAAGAAAAACAAAGTGCAAAAACAAAATTTTCAAACCCACAATGAGAAACTAAAAATAGAAAAGTCTCGCATATACAGAGACCAAGAGATTTACCTTCAAAGAACGAACACTTGAAATTTTGCACTTGGAATGAAGAACTCGCCAGTAAAAGCTGTGGAACGTTAAGGGCGGGTGCTGGGTAGAAAACTCTTGAAGAGAAGACTCGAAACTCGCAAGAAAGAGAAAAACGGTACAAGCTTTCGCGATAGTTTTGCTGCAAAGATTCTGAGAAAATGGTAAAGGGAAAATAATGAAATGAAGGAGGATTTATAGGGATCCCAATTATCTGAATTCCTTGGTTTTTGTGAGCCGTATGATTAATGTGGTTAACCCATGCTTCTTGGGGAATGGGTTAATCAAAGCGCCAGCCGTCAAAGGGAGGGACAAAACCGTTCAGCTACCACAGTGAGTACCACGCACTGCAAAATGCCACTCCCATCACCTTTTATATATTTCTTGGGAACCAACGTCAATAGCCCCCCTTTTCATTAAATACGCCACCTAAGATACGCGCTAGTGCGCCCCCTGATGTGATCCGGAAAAGGCATCAAAAATGAGAAATCAAGATACGGGCAATTCAACAATATTCTACATAGGAAAATGAACAAGTTTCATGTTGGGCTCGAGTCGAGATTCAAATCAGATCAATTAATGTCAAAGGATCAGAAAATTGGGCAGAAGCTGACTTACGGCCGTAACACCCATTTTTACGGCCGTAACATCAACATCACGAAATTGGGCAGAAAGGCAATTACGGCCGTAACGCATGATCTCATATCCGTAAATGAAGTGGAAGTATTCACGGCCGTAATCCAAATACTCACGGCCGTAAACAGAGTTTTGTAACTTTTATTATTTTGTTCAGAAGGTCACTTACGGCCGTAAATAAAATTGTCACGGCCGTAACATATGTTTTTATTTTTAAACCGTAAGTCACTTACGGCCGTAAACTTAAAAGTTACGGCCGTAACTTAGGCGCCGCAGTTTTGAATTAATTAGGCGGTTAGGGTTTTGTTTAGTTCTAATTTATTTTGGTTATTTTAGTTGTTTTAGCTATTTTAGCATAATTAGAATTCTATTCAGAGTCAGTTAGCGACTAGGGTTTATTTTGCCTATTTATATGTTTTTCCATTCAATGTAAAAACAGAATATTTTTGATGAATAAAATTATTGAGTGTTTTTACTCTCTCTAAAGGTGAGGATTTTCCCTTTAAACAACGAACTTATCAAGATTCAAATCTTGTGGCGTTCAAAATAATTGAACTTATCAAGGATCTGGACATTCCTTGTGGCGTTCCCCCTTTGTGGTTCTTATCTCCGCATCGTAACGGGTCTCCGGTTTAATATACCCCTGGTTCTTGCGTCGTGAGGTCGGGGTTGCATTGTTATCGTCCGTTCCAACCTGGATTCGGGACTTTCCAAGCGTTATTCCGCGAGCTACGACGAGGACCCCCGACCTTCACTCAGGAGAGAAAAGCCGAAGTAGGAGGTCGGCTATACCCTGAATCCAAACCTCACATAAGAAATGTCATCCCTGACCCCAAAAAAGTGCTGCGCTACATAACGACTCCCAGCTAGCGGATGGTGGAGCAAGTGCAAAATGTTGGATGTAGCAAGTGATGAAACTGGGATAAGGTTATTGCTGCAAAATCACGACATATTCGATCCTCCCATGAATGACCACATCGGATTTGAGGGACTAGTGTTGAGATCGCACCCAAAATATGGCACATTGGGCCGCCAGTGAGGGCCCAACAAGGGTCCATTGGACTTCAGCCCACAACCAAAATTTTAGATATCGCCCTGGACCAATGGCCGAGGTGGAAAGCCACAGGAACCCCCTCCGGCCGAACTGGTATGTGTCTAGCAGAGGCGCTTTTTCGGTTAGCCAAGGTGTTTACAGTAGTACCTCGGATGTAAGGATGGACAAGGCATAAAGTTAGAGATGTGACACTGCCTTTACCAAGATGTGACAGGTGCCCATCCCCTACGAAATGTAGCAATGATTACAGTCAAAAAGCAAGGTTGTCACCTCCAAGAGCTAGGGTGAAGACAATTGTAAAGTATGCCACGTGTCATGATCCGAGACAACGAGTTCCTCTATAAATAGAGCACACTTGCCTCCAAGGAAGAGGTTAGCAATTAAATACTCTTAACTAAATAAATATCTCTCACTCCCTTTTCTCTCTTTTACGCATTTATATTTCCCGCACTCAAATTGTACTTGCTTGACATGGCCGCTGACTTTGGCATCGGAGTGCAAACAGGAGCCACCTCGGCCCCTTTTGCAAACTGATCGTTTGTCACAGTGCGCAGGAGATCCACGTGTTCAAGAGGGAGGAGCTGAGACATGTTGGTCCAAGGTCCAGCCAGATTTTGTGGTGAACAGTAAGCATATTGATTCTGAAGTATTATAATTTATATTCTTATTCCCTTGATCAAAATCGACTTATTGGATATTCTATAAATAGGTTAAGCCACCCAGATTTTAGAATCGCTTGAGGGTGTTGTAGCTACACTTACATCGAGGTTTTACAGAGAAGGAGGCTTTTTCTCCCTTTTTCGTCTTAACAGCTTCGGAAAGGGAAGGACATAAATAACCTGCACGAACATCTCCACATTAATCACATTCCATAAACATAAAACAATCATAATATGCAAATAATAATAATAATAATAATAATAATAATAATAATAATAATAATAATAATAATAATAATAATAATAATAATAATAATAATATTAGATACCATCATTCACGGTGAACTCTACTCCATCCAATTTTGAAACAAGGATTCCATCCTTATTACTTGACCTGTGTAAGTGATGATGAAATTGGCATCGTTATTTCTGATTTTCTCCACTGTATATACAGTTTCTAACCAACAGTAGAACCCGCAATTCAAATGTGACTCAAATGTAAACCATCGTGTGCCAAACTTTGCACAAAGGCCCAACAACCATTACTTATTTCTTGTCAAATTTCCTACTCCAATTTTGAAACAAGGATTCCATCCTTATTAATTGACCTGTGTAAGTGATGATGAAATTGGCATCATTATTTCTGATTTTCTCCACTGTATATACAGTTTCTAACCAACAGTAGAACCCACAATTCAAATGTGACTCAAATGTAAACCATCGTGTGCCAAACTTTGCACATAGGCCCAAAAACCATTACTTATTTCTTGTCAAATTTCCTACTGGCATGGGAAGTCATGGCATCTACAATTCAATTAACCAAACAAGAAACTTTACCTAAAGTTCAGTGATCAAGAGTAAGCTGTCAAATAGTTTGGGCCTCCTGACCAGACAGCTTTGAGTTTTTAGTTTTTTTCCCATAAAAAGTAACAATGAAAAGGAAAGACCCAAACCCTTTTTACACCTCTAATATTTAGAAACACTTGTTGAGATAGCGAGTCATTTTAGAGGTTTAAGCCTTGAGGCGCAGTGATATTGTGGTGTCTCGAGATAACTCAAAATTCTAATAAGAAAAGCAGCACCTGTCTCGTACTTATCTGAATTATTTTCCACCATATCAATTGAATCATCCTTTAATGTACTTTGTTGTCAAAAAATAAAACAACCTGTTTAAGAAGCACAAAAACATACCGACTGGTTTCTTTGTAACATTAAACAAATTAAATAGCTAATTACATATATCATATGTCATCTCTCTACAAACTATATGATAGGAGTTAATATTCCATTAGAACCTATATTAAGGCTGCTAATATTCCATTATGCTTAGTGAATTTGAATAAATACAAGCTCTGATTTATCGAAACTCCCAGTACCCATGTTCAAAAGAAGATAATTTGGTCCTAAATTCATTGCCCCATAGGTAATTCTAGTTCTCTAAGATCTCCATGTCAATCTCAAAATCCAATTAAATAAAGCAAACTACAATCAATCACATGAATTGGTATACGAATACATTTTCTAATATTAATAAATGAGTTTTATACAGATAAAACAGAGAGGAAAATTACCTTTTAACAGAAGGGAAAGCAACCATATGTGCCACCAACGCCTCCGATAGTCAGATGAAACTGTAGCAAAACGAATATAGTTTGATGAAATCAAAAAAGAAGCAAAGAAACCCAAAAAGAAGAAAAGCATTACCCAATAGAAGAGGAGAGACATTATACAAGATCCACACAACCAAATTTAGTTAAAATCAAATACCTAGATCTCTGGCCATAGATTGTGCTCTACCAAAAATACTTTTTGAACAGTGGAATGAAATCGACTTAGAGTATATAACCAAAACCATGAAAAGATAAAAAGGAAGGAAATGAAATATCTCCAAATAAGATTACAAAATTGGCACACAATTTATTACCCACTTTTTATCCACGCATTGTGACGGCCAAGCTACTTAAACTTAAACATTTGCAAACAAGTGTTATCTCTCTCCTACTGTCCCTTATTATCTCTCCAATTATGCATTAAATTCATTTAGCAAAAATACTTTTTTTTTTTAAATCATCAGTGAGATTATAGTTTTTTAGCCATTTGTAAATATCAAAGAAAATGGGGGAAGTTGTACACCAGTACAAGTCAGAGTCTCAATAACTGTGACATAATTCTTACCTTGAGAAATTGATGCAGTTTCACCAACTTTATCCCTCAATTGACTGCAGGTTCCAAGAAAAGCAGCTTTCTTACTAGTCACCTAACAAATTGAAACAGAGACAAATGAGAAAAGATCGATTTGCGAGATAAAACTAATCATTATAGGATTCCAATAAATGAGAAAAAGAATGGCATTATAAAAAAAGAGGGAATGGTATTGAAGTTTGACTACACAAATAATGTTTCATGAATCCATGTAAGTCACTGGATGCGATGATCTCCTAAAATATATAAGCATCACGTAACAATATACTCGCACAATATTCCCGAGTTTTCCAAATTCATATCTCCATGAAATCTAGTTCCACATACAGGTAAGGCGCTTTCCCTTCATGCTATCAAAGAAGAAGACAGTTTAAGAACAAAAAATATTTTCATATTTGTAGAGTTCATCATAACAAAAATTATTCATTACTCACATAAAATCTTGAGTACTTGCAACTGAAAATACGTTGTATCAAAGCCAGCTCCAAGTGACAGTATTTGCTTCTTGGTGTTCCCTTGCTCATCAGTGTTCCCTTTACAATTAAGAGATTGATGAAGAAGCTTTCTAAATGCCGTGTGCAGAGCAAAATATCCTTAAGATTACAAGAAGAAAAATGAATCAATATAACATAAAACAAGTAACTCCTAAGCAAGGTCCAGATAGGGAAAATAAAAAAATATGTACCACGATTAATTATTGGGGATCGTCTCACGGATCTTTTTACAAAGAAATGAATGTAGTCACCCTTCATGTATCCCTTATTAACACAAGACCTATTTACAAAACACAGAAAGAGTTATTATCTCTTAGCAAAATCATAAATGTTGAGGAGGATAAGATAAAGGTTAGAAAAAAGAAAAATAATTGATGAGCTAACATCTGGTCTAAAACGCAGAGCTTCAAGGAATCCTTACATAGATTAAACTAAAACCAAGAATGGGAATCATAAATGATGCCTAAAATTGCAACATATACAATAATCCAACTTCAAATTAAAATTACTTTGAAATTCGTCCACAATTTTGCGATCATAATCCATTTTTTTGGCACCTCATACGTATAATCGTTTGAAACATACCTGCAACTGTGAAGCTGTTGAAAGCAACTAAATGGTTTCCGAATTATGATCGTTGTCTAAGGCAAACGGAATCGTGACGACGACGAGGGAGACACAACCAACGGCTGAAACGATGCGAGAATCTTGGTATGAGATGACGGAGCTGAAGAGGTAGTGAACGTGAGAAGATCACCGCCTTACTATTACAATTTCTTCTTGACTTTCAAGTGTGAAATGAAAAGGATGATAATATTTTGAAACTGGTTCCAGACATTTAAGTGTGAAAAGGAAGGGAAAAAATGTGAATAGTAATATCTATTCCCTCTTTTTATGTAGAGGGGATATGGCATGGGAAATTTGCCCATGCCTTTTCAGTTGTTTGCTGGGGGCTCAGCGCCCAGCAAATTCAGACAGTTTTTTCAATTATCTCCCACGCGATTGCGTGGGCAAAATTTTTGCCAATCGAGTTTTAATTTCTGATTTTATTATTTTCGTCTTATGGCGTGTTTGGCTATGTATGAACGCATTTTTAGGACCTTTTTAGGTCCGAGTTTTTAGGGTATTTATTTATACCCCCACTTCCCTTTTCAAAATTATCACAATTTTCTCACTATCAAACCCTAGCCTCTTTATCTCTTTCTTTTCTTTTCTTTTCTTTGTTTTTGCTTTATTTTATAATTTAGTTTATAGTTTTGTTTTGTTTCCATATTGCTAGTCTCCATTGAAGTAATGAAGCAAAAAGTGAGGTGAAAATTCAAAGTATTGTTGAAGGAATTTTGTGGCAAAAATCAAGGGAAGTGATTTATTTCATTATCTTGTATTTTTAATCTTTGATTTCTATATTTTATGATGTATTTTTGTAAACCTCCACTTTTGTGCAATATTTATACAATGAACTAGTTATTTTATGTTGTGATGATTGATGTAGCTTAACTTAGTTTAAGTAATTTTAATGTTTATTTATTAATTTTGAGCTTATTTCATGTGTGTTTGTTATTGAGATTATTCTATGTGTTTTGATTGATCACCAAATATATGTTTTGTGAGGTGTATGATAATCGAGAGATATTATGCATTTTAGACCAAATAACAAATGCTCTAGGTTCTTGTTAAGGATATAGATATACCTTAAACCCTAGATGATCTATTGAGCTATTTTCGCAAAGAATTAATGCAATTGATTGAGCTTTAATCGACATAGAGATATAGTATGTTAAACCAATTTATTAGGGTTAATTTCACTCAAGAGAGGTAATTAGCTAAAGTTGGAAAATGTGGTCTAACATTGTAAATGAGTAATTTATTAATTTGCATGTGTAGAAAAATTATTTAAGCAAGAGTTAAATGAAATCATGAATCCCAACTATTTCATCTTTCATTTTCCTTATTTTAATTTGATTTAAAATTAGTTTCTTTAATTTATAAATTTACAAAAATCCATCTTTTAATTGTGTGTTACTTTTTATTGTTAGAATTAAATTAATTAAAGTTATATAATCTAAAGTAAACATTCCTCGTGGAATTGACAATTTGGACTCAATAAGTCCACTTTATTACTTGTACGCGATCCGTGCACTTGCGGTACACACTATTTTGAGCGAACAGTAGCGGCAGGTTTTTAATAATTTTATTAATTATTTAATACTTGAGAAATTTCTTGGTCACTACATATGGTGTACTCAGTTATCCCAGAACGAGTTTGGACACTTAGCTGTTAAACCACAACTCATTCATCTTTCTCGTGTCTACTAACAGAAACATCAATTGTTGCATTAGTTGAGCGGAGAATTGCACTCTGCCACATCCTTCAAATAGCCAAAACATGAATTCCAAAATTCATTTTTTTGAGCACCATCCAACTTATCAAGCACAAATTCCACGTACTTCATATTGCTACGTTGTGAAAAATGTGTTTGAAGATGCTCTTCTCAGTCTACACAAATCGAAAATTCATCTATTGAACAAAGCATGAGGAATTCAGTTTCAAAGAATAACAACTTATCTACACAACATAAGGATGACTATCTGTAGTCATGTTCAAGTTCCAAATGAATAATGGATGAGGGGAACATGAAGAACTGTCGAAAATAGAAAAATCACTTATAAAAACACTAATAAAACACCAAGTTCTTCAAATGAACACATAAAATCATGTAGAATGATTCTGATGTGAAGATAATCTAATATACGACCACATCAAAATTCAAATTGCCAAAAAAATGAAGTAACAATTAGGTTTGTTCAATGACATCAAAAAAGATTAATTAATCCACAAATGCAAATTGATATCGAAAATGATTTATTTTTATCTAACTGTCGAGATACACGATTTTTCTCTATAGTTGGACAACGAAGGGATCTAACATATTCTCTCAATTGAACATGATGAAACCAAACTAGAAAACATCATCTTCAACACCATTAGAAAATTGAAACTGTCCTCTACATGGTCCAAACATAACATTTGATCGAAAAGATTGGAACGCGAATTGAAAGTGAAAGTGAAAATAAAACATTGAACAATCTTCCAAAAAACTAATTAATGTGTTGAATACAAATCTTCTACCAAACATTTCTGTCATTCAAGAAAGTTGGACAATCCAAAGTGAAAATAATCTAATACACAACCACATCAAAAATCAACTTTTCAAACAAATGAAGTTATACAATTAGGTTGATTTCATGACATAAAAAAATGAATTACTCCACGTATGCAAATTCATATCGACAATGATCTATGTTTGTCAATGATCTATGTTTGTCCAACTGTCGAGATAGACGACTTTTCTTGACAGTTGGACAACGAAGTGATTTAACAAAACTGAAATCATCTTCTACATTGTCCACAAATAAAATAGGACCAAAAACATTGAAACTCGAAGTAAAAGTTAAAATAAAATACTCAAACAATCTTCCACAAAACTAATTTGTGTGTTGATTACAGCATCTCTGATGAGATCCCAGTCGGGGAATCTCGTCGAACAACGCGGAATAACGAAATTAAAACCTAGGAAAGATCTAGATAAGATTTAAACACGAAAATAAACAAGAACACAATAATTAAAATACTGAAAAGATAAAATTGACGATCGGACCTTGACCCAAGATTCACGACGCAAGAAATTGACGATGTGGAATCGAGATCCAAGGTTTTCGAAACACCACAAGGACTTGTCAATTTCTTTGATAAGATTCTAATTGGAAACGCCACAAATATTCTCGCGAATATTTGATAAGTTCAACGCCACAAATATTTCACAATATTTGATAAGTTAGATTTGTTCTCGAAGAATACAAAAGGGACTCCTCAACCTTTCAATTGGAGAAAACTCTCTCAAATAATATTAATCTCAAATTCAAACTTAACTGTTTTTTTACAATGAATGGAAAGGAATATAAATAAGCAAAATAACCTAGCATCTAATTTGCTCAAAATAGAATTCTAATTAGACTAAAATTCTAAAATAGGAAAATAACCTAAAAACTAAAAAAGGAATAAAATAATTAAAAATCCGGAAAATCTGGCCGCTACTCATTTACGGCCGTGAATAATTCTTTTACGGCCGTCAAGGCCTTTCTGATCAAAACTGTATTTATTATTTACGGCCATGACGAATTTCTTACGGCCGTGAAGTCTCCCTTTTTTGAATGTTACGGCCGTAACTTCCAGGTTTACGGCCGTAAGCCTCGTTCTGTAGAAATTCTTCATTTTTCTTCGATAATTGATTACGGCCGTGAATATATAGGTTACGGCCGTGAAGGTCATCCATTACGGCCGTGATGGATTTTCTGCCCAAATAACTTCGTTTTCTCGGCTCGGCTTGATCCTTTCGCCTTCTCGGCTCAATTCCAACATAGAACTTGCTCCATCTTGCACGTAGATCACTGTCATATTGCCGATGGCTCGACTTCGCCCTTCGATGCCTGGTCCGGATCATATCATACTCCCTCTCTTGAAAAGGATTCGACCTCGAATCAATTTTTGGTCGGCTTTTCAAATTCCTCTTGCTCTCCTGGGCTTGATGATCATTTTTAAGCTTCGTGCGATCTTTTATACTTTTGGGCTGCTCATTTTTGCCAATGAATTTATTTCCCGCCTTAAGTTCATGGTTTGACTTCGGTACCTGTAAAACAGATTTTAAAGAATTGGAGAGGGGTGTGTTAGCGCGAGTAAGTGCAAATAGACTCATCTTTGTGGTAGACTCTCTTTTTTTTTTGCTTTTTGCACTCAGTCTCTCCTTTTTCTGAGGTTTGTACCTCAACCTTCTTTTCTTTATTTTTCACTCCCTCTCCTTTTTCTGAGGTCGTGGCCTCAACTCTCTTTTATTCAATTTCCACTCCCTCTCCTTTTTCTGAGGTCGTGGCCTCAACTCTCTTATTTTTCTCCTCAAACTCACTTTTCACTTTCAATTGATCTTTCAGGGCTTCAGTTGGAGATAGTGGCATTAGAGTAAACTTTTCCCCCTTTTACAAGCTGTATTTATTCGTATACCCATCATGTAGCACAACCCTTTCATGTTGCCAAGGTCTCCCCAACAATATGTGACTAATTTGCATTGGTACCACGTCACAAATTACCTCATCCGAATACCCACCAAAAGAAAATGTCACCAAGGCCTGTCTCTTCACCTTAACTTCCCCTGACTCAGTCAACCATTGTAATTTATAAGGTGTTGGATGTTTCATTAAAGGTAAGCCTAATTTTTCCACCAACATTGTACTAACTACATTAGTACAACTTCCCCCGTCAATTACCATGCTGCACACTTTATCATTCACGATGCATCTAGTGCGAAAAATATTATCCTTCTGCCCTTCCACATTATCTAAAACATTCACCTTACGCCTAACGCTAAGAGCATGCTTATCAATAATTGACTTGTCCACCACAACACTTTTCGCCCCTTCACTATCACCCCTAACATTTTTACGTGGACAATCAAGTGCAATGTGACCCCGTTCCAAACATTTAAAGCACTTAACATTTTCATCCTTAAGAGGCTTGGAATCAGAATTATTTTTACCTTTGGTTTTCGGTTCCTCCCTCCTTTTGTGAACATGATCACCGCTCTCCCGTTTTGATGTCTCTTTTAGCTTCAATGTCCTTTCATCACCCCCATCTCCACCTCTAGAATTGGCTTCACGCCCCTTATGCCTCCTAGCCCCAGAATCAGCCTGATGTTGGTCCTTTTCCCATTGAGCAAGTTCTGCTTCCCTTCTATCCATCCTAGCCATCAATCTCTCAAGTTTTACCTTCATGGCCTCCATCTGTTTAAAATTCTTGTGGTCACCTGTTGATGGAGATTTTTCCCTGCGAGACATGATTAGTTTTCAAAGACAAACAAAAATTCCTCTCGTGTTTATTTTCACTCGTGTATCACACTCAATCCCTTCAAATTTCACCCAAGAACAAACCAAGGATCAACAATCAAGGAATTTATGGAAGATACGAAAAGTAAAAAATTAAGAAATTCTCGGAATATTTGATTTTTTTTTAATCTGCCAGAAAATTTGACTACGAGTATGACAGAAAAAACGGAATTGGATTTGGACGAGAAACGAACAATAAAAACACTTTTGAATTTTTGGGACTGACTCTTATGGATCAAACTGAAAAAAAAAATTTATGACTGACACGAAGAACAAGAAAATATCAAAAATACCAAGAACTAAATCTAGATCCAAGCTCTGATACCAGATGATGAGATCCCAGTCGGGGAATCTCGTCGAACAACGCGGAATAACGAAATTAAAACCTAGGAAAGATCTAGATCAGATTTAAACACGAAAATAAACAAGAACACAATAATTAAAATACTGGAAAGATAAAATTGATGATAGGACCTTGAGCCAATATTCACGACGCAAGAAATTGACGATGTGGAATTAAGATCCAAGGTTTTCGAAACACCACAAGGACTTTTCAATTTCCTTGATAAGATTCTAATTGGAAACACTACAAATATTCTCGCGAATATTTGATAAGTTCAACGCCACAAATATTTCACAATATTTGATAAGTTAGATTTGTTCTCGAAGAATACAAAAGGGACTCCTCAACCTTTCAATTGGAGAAAACTCTCTCAAATAATATTAATCTCAAACTCAAACTTAACTGTTTTTTTTTACAATGAATGGAAAGGAATATAAATAAGCAAAATAACCTAGCATCTAATTTACTCAAAATAGAATTCTAATTAAACTAAAATTCTAAAATAGGAAAATAACCTAAAAACTAAAAAAGGAATAAAATATTTAAAAATCCGAAAAATCTGGCCACTACTCATTTACGGCCGTGAATAATTCTTTTACGGCGATAAAGGCCTTTCTGATAAAAAATGTGTTTATTATTTACGACCGTGACGAATTTCTTACGGCCGTG
This sequence comes from Ligustrum vulgare, assembly GCA_963555705.1. NCBI lineage: Eukaryota > Viridiplantae > Streptophyta > Magnoliopsida > Lamiales > Oleaceae > Ligustrum > Ligustrum vulgare. Next base: position 31,704,110 of record OY743181.1, on the reverse strand, counting down.
AAGTCTCCCTTTTTTGAATGTTACGGCCGTAACTTCCAGGCTTACGGCCGTAAGCCTCGTTCTGCAGAAATTCTTCATTTTTCTTCGATAATTGATTACGACCGTGAATATATAGGTTACGGCCGTGAATATATAGGTTACGGCCGTGAAGGTCATCCATTACAGCCGTGATGGATTTTTTGCCCAAATAACTTCGTTTTCTCGGCTCGACTTGATCCTTTCGCCTTCTCGGCTCGATTCCAACATGGAACTTGCTCCGTTTTGCACGTAGATCACTGTCATATTGCCGATGACTCGACTTCGCCCTTCGATACCTGGTCCAGATCATATCAATCTCCAATGAGACAATATCCACTATGTATATGTGACAAATACATTAAAAACTTCTCCAATGCAACAATATTCATCTTGTATACGTGACAAATTATTATTAGTTTTCATGAAAAAATGAAAGACGGAAAAATATTTTAATTGGATAAAAATTATTAAATTAATGCTAGACAATGTCTAGCATTAATTATGCCACGTAAGAAATTCTTGCCATTTGTCAAAAAATAGCTAGACATTATATCTAGACAATGTCTCATTGGGAATGCTCTTACAAATCTTCTGATCGATCAACGGTTGGCAGTGGAGAGCCTTCGGTCTCTTGGACATTGGATGAGGGAGGATTTGATGGTAAAAATGGTGGAGTACTGGACACGATTTGAATGGTAATAGTAGGTGAGTGGGACACTGTCTGGTGCTGAAATCTACATATTTTAGACGGGAGATGATTTTTGATATGTAGGGTTCGACCAATTACAATGACAAATGTGTTTTGAAAGATGAAATGACAGTTTCTATTTTTACACCCCACCCCCCCCCCCCCCCCCCCCAAAGTCCCAATTTGGTGGTTGCGATGGTTCTAGGTAGTTTTTTTTAGGAGATTTGATTTACTTTTTTGTACAACTTTTCAAGACAAATCAAATCAATATAAGAGTTATTCATGTTGAGTTGAAAATTCTTTAGATGCTAAATAAGCCACAAATTAATATATTTGTCAAAATTATTAAACTATCATCTTTGTTGATGCAAATCAAAATGTATTATGGGGTGCAATTTTCTTTGGATATAATTAACCCGTAATTGCTTAATTAATTCTAGTCGTAAAATAAAATTCTAAAATTCATAAAAATACTAAAACTAAGAACCTATTTGGTAATGTGCAAAATTTTAATTTTTGTATTTTTTTTATTTATTTATTTATTTTTTTTTATGAATGTGTGGTTTAAAAATGTTTAAAAGGTAAAAAATAATTGGTTTAACTAAGAATATGATTGAGATTGAGTTTGAAAAGTAGTTATGAAAATTTTCGTAAACATGCTCTAACGTACATATTTTCCTGCCTTGGGTGACCCAGCTTTGCGCATGTATCAGAGTCAAACTGTGGAATGTAACGTAGACAGTTTCGAAAAAAAATAAAAATAAATATATATATTGAATCGAAATAATGAAAACTAGCCGTTTTACGTATGTTTTTCCGCAAAGAATTCGACCGTTGAAACAACACTTTACTATCCGTTACAGCAAAAATGACTTTTTCTAGTTGACCTTCTTCACTTCCCAGCTGAACTGAGTTTGAGAAACTACTCTCTGTGTGTGTGTGTGTGTGTGAGAGAGAGAGAGAGAGAGAGAGAGAGAGAGAGAGAGAGAGCCCACGTTTCGTTGTGCAAAAAGGGCAGAAAATGGTTGCAAGAACCCCACCGAAGCAGCTGATGAAAGTGGTGGTGCCACCGCCTCTGAACCCCATTCTTCTCAGAGAAACTGTTAATAAGGTACGAATCAAGAATAGGTTTTTGTTTGGATGATTGATTTGAATTGAATTTGAACGACTGAATCTTTAAATTGATGTTTAGATGTTTGAATTAAATTAAATGGGGTGTTCGTTTCCATTAAAAATTTTGAAGGTGGAGAGATGTATGGCTCGATTACAAGAGCTTCAGTACACTGTAACAGTTGGGACGAAAATGATATCCGGTGTGACTCTCAGTCCTCGCAGTACCAGAGGCTATTTGCAGACCAGTCTTAGGTGTAAACAAGAGTCAATCAGGTTCAATCATTTCTCTCTCTCTTTTTATTTATTTCCTAATTCAAATTCAAATTTCAATTTTATTTTAACGGAATTTTACAATTCCGTGATTTTTTTTCTTATTTAAAGGATGAAGAAGAATGTCAATTCTCGAAGATCTTCAGACGACGAATGGGAATGGCGGCGAATGTCACTGCCAGCAATGCTTTTAGGAGAAACAATGGGAGAAATTGTACAAGCAAGTGAATTTGCAAGAAACATAGTTGAAGCAGTATCTTCCAAGACAAAGAAACCCATTGTCATTGAAATTGATGACCCCAAAACTCCACTCGCAGAAAGGAGGCTGACAAACCCAGAAAACACCCAACTCCGAGCACGAAGAAAGCGAGAAAAACAAGTGGCATTACAAACAATGCGATCAGAATCCGACGATAACCCAACTCTCCAACGAGCTAAGTCCAGAATAAACTTCAAGAGAGAGTGTGACAAAGAAAATTGCAGATACATTGCCAATAGAGTGTCTCCGAGGAATAGACCTTGGGCTAGAAAGACAGTACTATTTCCCAATCCACTGTTCCATTCATCGCCAACATCACAGCATCAAAAGTTTTGCAAGACTAAGTCACCAGTCATTGCAAGTAATAATAAACAAGTTCCGCACAAGTTTTTGATCAAGTCCCCCCCTCCTTTGCCTTCTGCATCAAAGTTTCAAGTGAAAATTAGGAGCCCCCCGCTTTCAATTTCTCCTACACGAGCTGCCACAAATATTATAGGGAAAAAATCACCAAAGGTTTCAGCTGCAGCAAAGCTTCGAAGGTCATTTTCGCCGTCAAGAATTGCTAACAGGTTCGTGTCGCCGTTGAAGGGCAGAAAATCTGTACAAAAGAATGATGCCATCAACACAATGAAACAGCGTCCGATTTCAACGCCAGTGCGATTCTTGCCTAGGAGAATGTGAATGAATGTTTCGGTTTGAAAAATGATAAAAGCACCTCGGAGTTTACCCCCGAGGTGACCCCTCCTCACATGGAATGGGTGGAGCCCACCCCCTCCATGTGAGGGGACGGACACCTCGAGGGTAAGCCCGGAGGTGATAATCACCCTTTGTGTTTTATGCTGCTGTTTAAGATTGAAATATTCTCTCTGCAATATATACTTTTCTCAATGTCTACAGTGAATTGTAATCTTTGTTTGATAAATGAGATTCGTTTTCCACATGTAGCTTCTCTCCCAGCAAACATGTATCTGGTCCTTTTTAATTATTTTTGTTGACCTTGATTTTTGTACAAGTGACGTGGCAGCCAACAACCGATCTTGTTTTTTTCGATAATGGAGGCGGCTGCGGGCACTATACACGAGCATTTATATAAGGCATGGCTTTAAAATGTTTAGAGTTGTATTCTGAGACCTTGAGTAGCATCCTATGCAAGTGGGATGTGTAGAAGCGAGGTCCTAAGCATGGAAGACGAAGCTTTGAAAGATAAGCAGCATTCAATAAAGTTGTGTTGAACTTAAGGCTAGGCCTTTGCATGAGCATGAGCTTGTGAGTTGCTTCACACCTCTCCTTTTGAAGTTGTTTTAGTTCCTTGCATGGTGAATGGTTCATACATCACCGATCACCTTAGTTTTAGATATTTAAGGAATAACCATAATTTTTTACTTGGGAGCCCTACGCCCCAAGATCTTGGTTCTTGTCTCCGCATCTCAATGGGTTTAAGATTTCAATATTTTAGGTTTTTGAGTCTAAGACTCGAGTTAAGATCCTACTGTCTTTTTCAATCTGAATTTAGTACTTTTCAGACGTTCCAGTATTAATTTCATTAATTTCAGTGATTCACATAAGAATTCACATCAGTTAGTATTAGAGCTGAGCTCTAAATTTTGGTTTCTTATTTTTTTTCCTTATTACTTTTTTTGTTTTCTTGTCATTAATTCCAATAATTTGTGTTTTCCTGAAGAAAAAAAATCAAGTTCTTCAAATATGAATTATTATTTTTTTAGTTGCTGGATTGTTGGGTTAATTTTCGTCAAAAGAAAAATTTAATTCCAAAAATTCAAAAATATCCCAAACAAAACTGAAAAAATTCGAAAATTCAAGAAACACTTTTTTGAATTTCATTAGATTCTTGGTATTTTTTTTTTATATTCCTTTAGTTATTTTTGTGGCAATGGTATTTTCATAAATCCTTCTTGTTTTAAAAAAAATTCATTCATCAAGAACAACTTTCTTGAAATTCTTGAAAATTTTTCAATCCATTTTTTCCTAGTGACTTCCATTACCTTATGTCTAGAATCATTTGATTGGTTCTTTAGAGAACTTGGACAAAGGGAATAAAGAGAGGAAAAAGACGAAAGTGGTGAGATTATTACCATAAAAAGCCAAATATTGTGATACACGAGAGTAAAGACATGTAATGATACTTTATTTATTTTCTTGGTAACTTATCATGTCGACAGGGAAAGAACATCATCATCTAAAGAGGACAACAAGCAATTCTACATGATGATAGCATTCCAAAGGCAGTTTGATGAGATTCGGCTGCTATTTGGGGAGGTAAAGGTGTAGCGCCCCGAGTTCTAAATACTCGATTCACCACTGATAAGTGTATTTTATACACTTATTTATCTGTCGAAATTAGGATATTATTTTATTTTTCTCGAATAAATTCTATTTAGTTTGTGTTTATTTGACATTATTTCAGGTTTTTATCCCGAAATCAAGAAAATGAGGAATTGAAGTAATTATTCAACAAGTTGATGGAAAAACTCAATTTTGGATGCAATTGACGATAAAACGAAGATAAGAGGTCAAAATGAATTATTTGGCAAAAATGAGGCTTTAGTAGTAAAATCTACCAAATATTACTTGGGCCTCATAATCAATTGCAAGGAAAACTTTTGACCCAAATTATTGCATGACTAAGTGGAGTTTAAAAACCTATTAATGTATATACACAAGCAGCCGTGAGGGGAAGAAAAGGGAGAGAGCACGCAGCCGTGAGTTGAAACAGAGCCGAGAGAACAAATTGGAAGCTAATTGAGGAGACAAAGTGAAAGGGAGTAAAAATAGTGGTCGGCCATTGCATTGAAGAGAGGAGAGGGCTGGAGATATACATATATATACATTTCTAATTGGAGAGAAATAATTGGCTATTGGAGGATGTATACAAATTGGCAGAGATAGGCACAAGAATTGAGGTTGGTTTGGTGGTTATATATATATATATATATACACACACAAAAGGAGTTCAGCCGTGAGAGAGGAGAGAAGTAAAAAGTTGTGATATTTATCATTGTTACACATATACATACACAGCTTTTGAGGTGGAGGTTGGAAGAAAAAAATGATAAGACCGAGTGAATCATAATTAGGGACGGCTGGGCACAAGACAGAGGAACTAGGCAGGAAATTAATTGGTGATGTCAATTCTTCAATTTTCCAAACTTCGAGTTTTATTTACGTTATTATTTATTTCTTTTTCTTCCAAAAACATGCGTAGCTAAATTTTTAAAATCGGGATTGACGATATAGATTTAATATTTTAGTTTGATTTTAACTCTCAAGTTGGCACTTTATTTTCATGTATTGATTTTATTATTGCGTTTAATGCTTGAATTGCTTGATCTCCAATTCATGAATTAATGGTTGTTTTCATAATCCGAGAGGTGAGTTAACAATTAGATCACGTAATAAAATCCGGCAATTTCAACAAAAAGATAGAGATATGAATTTGTGGTTGCATGTGGTCACTTAGGAATTCTTAGGAAATTTAATGCATTTAGCTAAGGAGAACTCTGACCCGCTGTAGAGATACATGGTTGACTTAGTTAAATAGGTCTAATTTGAACTCGAGAGAGGTAAATTAGATATATGCGTGAATTCGACCAATTACAATTTTAGAAAACAACTTGAGATGAGAAATTAAGCTAGAACGTTATTTCGAATTCGTTAATCCCGATATTCATTCAATTGTTCAAAATCCACCACTTTATTTCTTGCTTTTCGTTAATTGTTTTTAGTTTAATTTGTTATTTTCATTTTAATTGATTCGTTTATTTAATTGATTCTCAATTTTATTGTCGTTTTTGGATTGTTCGGTATTTTATTTTCTTAGTTAATTTTTGTTTTTAGTTTTGGAATCAAAGTAAATCGATAACGAATAAATAGTCCTCGTGGGATCGACAACTCGGACTTAAAAGTCCACTTTTACTACTTGTTAGCGATATCGTACACTTGCGATATTATTTCACACCAACAAGTTTTTGGCGCCGTTGCCGGGGACTGTTTTAATTTTTTATTTATTTATTTTGATTTTTAGCATTCTTAACTTTTAGATTTAGTCTTCCTTTAGTTTTTAGCATTTTGATTCATAATAAACAAAAACAACAAAAACATCAAAAAATCTCAAAATTTTCAAAATAAAACTTTTAAAATTTTATTATTTTCCTTTTATGCTCCGTTCTCAAAAAGGAAATCTTTTACCTTTCGAACATGAAATTGAACAACTCTTTAGAGGACGACTTAGGGAACAACAAAATTTGAACCAAATGGCCAATCCAATCAATCCTTTGGAACACATTGAACTAAACCCGAATGCAGCTGCATTACCTCCTGGTCAAAATGCAGCATTGCAAATCAATCAAAACAACCAACAGAATGTACAAGATGACAACGTAGGAGACCTTCCTATGGGTCAATTCTTGACTCATGTTGCCACTGCAAACCGTTCTAGTATATTATATCCGCCTTTTGGAAGGAATGACTTCCAATTAAAAGCAGATTTAATAAACCTTTTCAGTAATAATCTTCAATTTTTTGGAAAGGCACACGAGGACCCCAATGCACATGTTGCAAGATTTGGGAGAATGTGCCAAAATTTCCAATTTCAAGGCATAAACGATGATGCCATTCGTTTGCGGCTATTTCCTTACACTTTAAGAGATAGTGCATTGGAGTGCCTTGATTCTGAGCCTGAATCTAGTATAGTTACATGGGATGACTTAGTTAGAAAATTCTGTAACAAATATTTTTCACCCGCTAAAGTAGCTAAACTAAAATTGGAGATATCTACTTTTCAACAACTAGACGGTGAGAGTTTTCATGAATCTTGGGGTAGATTTAAGGATCTTCTTAGAAAATGCCCATATCATGGATTTAATAAAGGCCTTCAAGTTCAATACTTTTACTCTGGGTTGTCACCACAATACAAATCCATAGTGGACTCATCAGCTGGTGGGTCCATTACCAATAAAAGTGTCAACCAAGCATGGGACTTGGTGGAACTCATTGCAAAAACACACACCATGTTCCCGTCTGAAAGAGTAGTGCACAAAAGAGTTGCTGGAGTACATGATGTAGATGCACTGACCAGTACAAATGCGCAACTTGCTGCGCTAACAAAAAAGGTTGACGTGTTGTGTTCACATCATCAAGGAGTTCACGCTATTCAATCACCAGTAGTGTGTGAGAATTGTAGCGCGAACCATTCAACCGAAAATTGCATGTTGTTGGCTTCGAAAGAGGAGCAGGTTAATTTTGTGCAAAACAATCATCAACAACAGAATGACCCATATGCTCCTACTTACAACCCTGGTTGGAGACAACACCCAAACTTCGAATGGTCTAACAATCAAAATGAGTTTAACCAACCAATGCAGGAGAGAAGACCAAGTTTGGGGGAAATGTTTCAAAAGCACATGCAGAAGACTGATAAAATGTTTGAACTACATCAAACAACCATACAAAATCATTCGGCTGCACTTAAAGGGCTTGAAAATCAGATAAGTCAAATCGCTCAACAACTATCTGAGCGAGCACCTGGAACACTCCCAAGTAATACAGTTAAAAATCCAAGGGAGCAAGTCAACATGATCTCTGCAGTGGAAATGGAAAAAATCTACACTCCAGCTTATGAGGTAGCTGTTGAGGATGAATCATACATTCCCGCAGAGGAATATTTTCCACTAAATGGATATCTACCTCCAATCCCTTTCCCTCATAAACTCCTAAGAAATAGGGTACAGAAGGATGTTCAGGCTATCACTACCAAAAGTGATGTGCAATTGCCTGAAATAAATGAGAAGATATATGAACAGAGGGAAAAGCTGATGGAAAATGAAGACAAGGATATGGAGACGAATGAGATATCAAATTCAAATTGTCAAAATAATGTTGCAAAATCAAAGGAAGAATCTCAATCGCCTATCAATACCTATGTCCCACCAGTCCCATTCCCCCAACGTCTGCAAAATCACAAAATGGATAAGCAGTTTAGTAAATTTCTGGAAGTATTCAAGAAATTGCATATCAACATTCCATTTGCAGATGCTTTGGCTCAGATGCCAGCTTACCTCAAGTTTATGAAAGAGATGATTTCTAAAAAGAGGAAGTTGAGGGAATTTGAGACTATATCCTTAACTGAGGAGTGCAGCGCAATTCTACAAAATAAATTGCCTCCAAAACTCAAAGATCCAGGGAGTTTCTCTATCCCTTGTGATATTGGAAATTTCAAATTTGATAGAGTTTTGTGTGATTTGGGAGCAAGTATCAATTTAATGCCTCTCTCAGTTTACAAGAAACTTGGATTAGGAAAACCTAAACCAAGCAAAATAACATTACAGCTGGCTGACAGATCTGTGAAGCATCCATATGGTGTCATTGAGGACATTTTAGTTAAAGTGGATAAATTCATTTTTCCAGTAGATTTCGTGATTTTGGATATTGAAGAGGACAGTCAAATGCCTCTTATTTTTGGTAGACCTTTTCTAGCCACGGGACGAGCTTTGATAGATGTTGAAAAGGGGGAGGTGATCTTAAGGGTTCAGGATGATCAAGTGACTTTCAGTGTCACCCAATACCCTAACAAGTATTATCAGACAGAAAGTTGCTTCAAACTGGAAAATGTGGTGCAAGAACTTGGTAATAATTTGAAGCAAGAAGAAAAACCAGGTGAGACTCAAATCAACAATAAAGAATTCATGAAAGTGCGCAAAAAGGTTGAGAAATGCAATGTGGGAAATTGCAAGGAGTGCAGGGCATCACGAGCATCCTTTAAGCCACCATAAGAAAGTTTGCAAAAAGTCGAGCTTTAGACTATAAACGGAGCGCTTATTGGGAGGCAACCCAATTTTCTTTTCTTTTCATTAATTTTACTTTATTTAAAGCTTTGCATTTAAATTTTTAGGTGGTACTCGCATTTTTATTTTTATTTTTTTCTCTTTATTGGAGTTTTTGAAGTAAGCATCCCTAGCACCAACTTCTGTTGTTTGATCTTCAACTGCACTTGTCATTTTAAATTATACATGATGGTTGACTATGTTTGAAAATTCAAATTTTTCTATGTTTTAGTTGGAATTGTTTGTGTTGATATATTTCAATGGTGTGTATGATTCTAATATTGTTTATCTTTTACTTGCGAGGAACACACCACTTGTAACACTTTCAACCAAGCATGGAAACACAAGAAACTTGTCGAAATCATCCAAGCGAGATCAAAGCAAAACTTCAAGTTATCACATCGCTCCTCTAAACCTGGGAAGTACCTAACTCCTCTTTTATGTATTTTTATAAATTGATATATCTTCTTTTACATTGAGGACAATGTAACTTTCTAGTTTGGGGGGGGGGGGGTGGTATCTCATTTCTTCATCTTATTCATTCGATACCTTGTTTTTGGGATTCAAAAAACAAAAAAAACAAAAACAAAAAAATGGTGAAAATTTTGAAAATTTTTGTTGATTTATTTATTACTTATGACATGATTTGAACTGACTTTTGTGCTTTAGTTAGAAAATTTGGGCAACATGTGAGCTAAAAATTTTCTTGACATTCATCCATGTAAGACATTAATCAAACTTGAACACATAGCCACTTTCGAATAATAACTTGTGTAGGGAGATGCTTGATACTTGTGGGATAAACTTGTGCACTTTGAACATAGAATTGACTGAAAAATCTCAAACCTTAAGAAATTAGATCCCGACCTGAAATGTAGAACCAAACTGCTCAAGAAGCAGTTTGGGGGTAGAGAGGTCAAGTACAAGTAGGCATTGACAGATTGAGGGTCTGAAATTTTTAATGATCCATCTTTAGTGGAAGGGGTTTTAATCAACGGGTATAAACCATGACCAGCATAAAAACAGAAAAATGCTGAAGGTCTTATTCTACTCTTCAAATGCCTTTTTGACTCGAGTAAGTAAGTCCGAGGGGTCTTTCAAACCTGGTGCCCTAAAGTCGTCTGGCTTGGGAGTCATCGACCTAAAGCTCGCTACAGGGGTCAACTAGAAAGCAAGTACGGAGAGTGGACTTACACATAAGACACTAAAACATCTTTAACTTTTCTGTTTAAGCCTTTATGACTCGGGTAATTAAGTCTGAGGGGTTCTCAGAACCTGGTACCCTAAGCTCAACTGAGTTGGGAGCTGCCGACCTAAAGCTCGCTACAGGGGTCTTATAGAAAGCCAGTATGAAAAGTTCTGCACAAAGATGGTAAAAGACAAGGACATTAAAAGAAAAAGTCGTCCATACAAAAAAAAAAAAAAAAAAAAAGATATATAAATGGTATAAGTTTGTTGATTAAAATTCCTAATACTGGAGTGTGGGATTGGAGATTAATTATTCTTGGTCTGTCGTGCATACTTGTCAAATCCTAACTGCCTTGTGTGGAAAAATGCAATTTATACATGTTTAGAAACCACATCAATAGGAAAGACCTCGGGATATGAGAGAAAAGCATTATGGTTGTGATCATCCATGAGAGTGTAAGGAAAATAAAAAGAAAATCATTGTTGACCACATGGGATTCGGGCTTATTTCCGCACGATTAGTCACACAGTGTCAAGTATATTTTTACATGAGTTTGCATTCGATTTTTGGCTATTCACACAAACACGATGAAGTTAGCATTGGATGAATGAAAATAATTTTTGTTGTTCATATTTCTTTTCTAAAGTGAATCGTCATTTTGGATTATTGAAGTGCATGGTAAATAAATTGACAGAAAACAAAAACAATTTCTGTTTGTATTTTTATTTCTATTTTTATAGTCTAGTTTTATTTTTTGTTCGAGGACGAACAAATATTCTAGTTTGGGGGGGTTTGATAAGTGTATTTTATACACTTATTTATCTGTCGAAATTAGGATATTATTTTGTTTTTCTCGAATAAATTCTATTTAGTTTGTGTTTATTTGACATTATTTCAGGTTTTTATCCCGAAATCAAGAAAATGAGGAATTGAAGTAATTATTCAACAAGTTGATGGAAAAACTCAATTTTGGATGCAATTGACGATAAAACGAAGATAAGAGGTCAAAATGAATTATTTGGCAAAAATGAGGCTTTAGTAGTAAAATCTACCAAATATTACTTGGGCCTCATAATCAATTGCAAGGAAAACTTTTGGCCCAAATTATTGCATGACTAAGTGGAGTTTAAAAACCTATTAATGTATATACACAAGCAGCCGTGAGGGGAAGAAAAGGGAGAGAGCACGCAGCCGTGAGTTGAAACAGAGCCGAGAGAACAAATTGGAAGCTAATTGAGGAGACAAAGTGAAAGGGAGTAAAAATAGTGGTCGGCCATTGCATTGAAGAGAGGAGAGGGCTGGAGATATACATATATATACATTTCTAATTGGAGAGAAATAATTGGCTATTGGAGGATGTATACAAATTGGCAGAGATAGGCACAAGAATTGAGGTTGGTTTGGTGGTTATATATATATATATATATATATATATATATATATATATACACACACAAAAGGAGTTCAGCCGTGAGAGAGGAGAGAAGTAAAAAGTTGTGATATTTATCATTGTTACACATATACATACACAGCTTTTGAGGTGGAGGTTGGAAGAAAAAAATGATAAGACCGAGTGAATCATAATTAGGGACGGCTGGGCACAAGACAGAGGAACTAGGCAGGAAATTAATTGGTGATGTCAATTCTTCAATTTTCCAAACTTCGAGTTTTATTTACGTTATTATTTATTTCTTTTTCTTCCAAAAACATGCGTAGCTAAATTTTTAAAATCAGGATTGACGATATAGATTTAATATTTTAGTTTGATTTTAACTCTCAAGTTGGCACTTTATTTTCATGTATTGATTTTATTATTGCGTTTAATGCTTGAATTGCTTGATCTCCAATTCATGAATTAATGGTTGTTTTCATAATCCGAGAGGTGAGTTAACAATTAGATCACGTAATAAAATCCGGCAATTTCAACAAAAAGATAGAGATATGAATTTGTGGTTGCATGTGGTCACTTAGGAATTCTTAGGAAATTTAATGCATTTAGCTAAGGAGAACTCTGACCCGCTGTAGAGATACATGGTTGACTTAGTTAAATAGGTCTAATTTGAACTCGAGAGAGGTAAATTAGATATATGCGTGAATTCGACCAATTACAATTTTAGAAAACAACTTGAGATGAGAAATTAAGCTAGAACGTTATTTCGAATTCGTTAATCCCGATATTCATTCAATTGTTCAAAATCCACCACTTTATTTCTTGCTTTTCGTTAATTGTTTTTAGTTTAATTTGTTAATTTCATTTTAATTGATTCGTTTATTTAATTGATTCTCAATTTTATTGTCGTTTTTGGATTGTTCGGTATTTTATTTTCTTAGTTAATTTTTGTTTTTAGTTTTGGAATTCTATTGAATCAAAGTAAATCGATAACGAATAAATAGTCCTCGTGGGATCGACAACTCGGACTTAAAAGTCCACTTTTACTACTTGTTAGCGATATCGTACACTTGCGATATTATTTCACACCAACAAGTTTTTGGCGCCGTTGCCGGGGACTGTTTTAATTTTTTATTTATTTATTTTGATTTTTAGCATTCTTAACTTTTAGATTTAGTCTTCCTTTAGTTTTTAGCATTTTGATTCATAATAAACAAAAACAACAAAAACATCAAAAAATCTCAAAATTTTCAAAATAAAACTTTTAAAATTTTATTATTTTCCTTTTATGCTCCGTTCTCAAAAAGGAAATCTTTTACCTTTCGAACCTGAAATTGAACAACTCTTTAGAGGACGACTTAGGGAACAACAAAATTTGAACCAAATGGCCAATCCAATCAATCCTTTGGAACACATTGAACTAAACCCGAATGCAGCTGCATTACCTCCTGGTCAAAATGCAGCATTGCAAATCAATCAAAACAACCAACAGAATGTACAAGATGACAACGTAGGAGACCTTCCTATGGGTCAATTCTTGACTCCTGTTGCCACTGCAAACCGTTCTAGTATATTATATCCGCCTTTTGGAAGGAATGACTTCCAATTAAAAGCAGATTTAATAAACCTTTTCAGTAATAATCTTCAATTTTTTGGAAAGGCACACGAGGACCCCAATGCACATGTTGCAAGATTTGGGAGAATGTGCCAAAATTTCCAATTTCAAGGCATAAACGATGATGCCATTCGTTTGCGGCTATTTCCTTACACTTTAAGAGATAGTGCATTGGAGTGGCTTGATTCTGAGCCTGAATCTAGTATAGTTACATGGGATGACTTAGTTAGAAAATTCTGTAACAAATATTTTTCACCCGCTAAAGTAGCTAAACTAAAATTGGAGATATCTACTTTTCAACAACTAGACGGTGAGAGTTTTCATGAATCTTGGGGTAGATTTAAGGATCTTCTTAGAAAATGCCCATATCATGGATTTAATAAAGGCCTTCAAGTTCAATACTTTTACTCTGGGTTGTCACCACAATACAAATCCATAGTGGACTCATCAGCTGGTGGGTCCATTACCAATAAAAGTGTCAACCAAGCATGGGACTTGGTGGAACTCATTGCAAAAACACACACCATGTTCCCGTCTGAAAGAGTAGTGCACAAAAGAGTTGCTGGAGTACATGATGTAGATGCACTGACCAGTACAAATGCGCAACTTGCTGCGCTAACAAAAAAGGTTGACGTGTTGTGTTCACATCATCAAGGAGTTCACGCTATTCAATCACCAGTAGTGTGTGAGAATTGTAGCGCGAACCATTCAACCGAAAATTGCATGTTGTTGGCTTCAAAAGAGGAGCAGGTTAATTTTGTGCAAAACAATCATCAACAACAGAATGACCCATATGCTCCTACTTACAACCCTGGTTGGAGACAACACCCAAACTTCGAATGGTCTAACAATCAAAATGAGTTTAACCAACCAATGCAGGAGAGAAGACCAAGTTTGGGGGAAATGTTTCAAAAGCACATGCAGAAGACTGATAAAATGTTTGAACTACATCAAACAACCATACAAAATCATTCGGCTGCACTTAAAGGGCTTGAAAATCAGATAAGTCAAATCGCTCAACAACTATCTGAGCGAGCACCTGGAACACTCCCAAGTAATACAGTTAAAAATCCAAGGGAGCAAGTCAACATGATCTCTGCAGTGGAAATGGAAAAAATCTACACTCCAGCTTATGAGGTAGCTGTTGAGGATGAATCATACATTCCCGCAGAGGAATATTTTCCACTAAATGGATATCTACCTCCAATCCCTTTCCCTCATAAACTCCTAAGAAATAGGGTACAGAAGGATGTTCAGGCTATCACTACCAAAAGTGATGTGCAATTGCCTGAAATAAATGAGAAGATATATGAACAGAGGGAAAAGCTGATGGAAAATGAAGACAAGGATATGGAGACGAATGAGATATCAAATTCAAATTGTCAAAATAATGTTGCAAAATCAAAGGAAGAATCTCAATCGCCTATCAATACCTATGTCCCACCAGTCCCATTCCCCCAACGTCTGCAAAATCACAAAATGGATAAGCAGTTTAGTAAATTTCTGGAAGTATTCAAGAAATTGCATATCAACATTCCATTTGCAGATGTTTTGGCTCAGATGCCAGCTTACCTCAAGTTTATGAAAGAGATGATTTCTAAAAAGAGGAAGTTGAGGGAATTTGAGACTATATCCTTAACTGAGGAGTGCAGCGCAATTCTACAAAATAAATTGCCTCCAAAACTCAAAGATCCAGGGAGTTTCTCTATCCCTTGTGATATTGGAAATTTCAAATTTGATAGAGTTTTGTGTGATTTGGGAGCAAGTATCAATTTAATGCCTCTCTCAGTTTACAAGAAACTTGGATTAGGAAAACCTAAACCAAGCAAAATAACATTACAGCTGGCTGACAGATCTGTGAAGCATCCATATGGTGTCATTGAGGACATTTTAGTTAAAGTGGATAAATTCATTTTTCCAGTAGATTTCGTGATTTTGGATATTGAAGAGGACAGTCAAATGCCTCTTATTTTTGGTAGACCTTTTCTAGCCACGGGACGAGCTTTGATAGATGTTGAAAAGGGGGAGGTGATCTTAAGGGTTCAGGATGATCAAGTGACTTTCAGTGTCACCCAATACCCTAACAAGTATTATCAGACAGAAAGTTGCTTCAAACTGGAAAATGTGGTGCAAGAACTTGGTAATAATTTGAAGCAAGAAGAAAAACCAGGTGAGACTCAAATCAACAATAAAGAATTCATGAAAGTGCGCAAAAAGGTTGAGAAATGCAATGTGGGAAATTGCAAGGAGTGCAGGGCATCACGAGCATCCTTTAAGCCACCATAAGAAAGTTTGCAAAAAGTCGAGCTTTAGACTATAAACGGAGCGCTTATTGGGAGGCAACCCAATTTTCTTTTCTTTTCATTAATTTTACTTTATTTAAAGCTTTGCATTTAAATTTTTAGGTGGTACTCGCATTTTTATTTTTATTTTTTTCTCTTTATTGGAGTTTTTGAAGTAAGCATCCCTAGCACCAACTTCTGTTATTTGATCTTCAACTGCACTTGTCATTTTAAATTATACATGATGGTTGACTATGTTTGAAAATTCAAATTTTTCTATGTTTTAGTTGGAATTGTTTGTGTTGATATATTTCAATGGTGTGTATGATTCTAATATTGTTTATCTTTTACTTGCGAGGAACACACCACTTGTAACACTTTCAACCAAGCATGGAAACACAAGAAACTTGTCGAAATCATCCAAGCGAGATCAAAGCAAAACTTCAAGTTATCACATCGCTCCTCTAAACCTGGGAAGTACCTAACTCCTCTTTTATGTATTTTTATAAATTGATATATCTTCTTTTACATTGAGGACAATGTAACTTTCTAGTTTAGGGGGGGGTGGTATCTCATTTCTTCATCTTATTCATTCGATACCTTGTTTTTGGGATTCAAAAAACAAAAAAAAACAAAAACAAAAAAATGGTGAAAATTTTGAAAATTTTTGTTGATTTATTTATTACTTATGACATGATTTGAACTGACTTTTGTGCTTTAGTTAGAAAATTTGGGCAACATGTGAGCTAAAAATTTTCTTGACATTCATCCATGTAAGACATTAATCAAACTTGAGCACATAGCCACTTTCGAATAATAACTTGTGTAGGGAGATGCTTGATACTTGTGGGATAAACTTGTGCACTTTGAACATAGAATTGACTGAAAAATCTCAAACCTTAAGAAATTAGATCCCGACCTGAAATGTAGAACCAAACTGCTCAAGAAGCAGTTTGGGGGTAGAGAGGTCAAGTACAAGTAGGCATTGACAGATTGAGGGTCTGAAATTTTTAATGATCCATCTTTAGTGGAAGGGGTTTTAATCAACGGGTATAAACCATGACCAGCATAAAAACAGAAAAATGCTGAAGGTCTTATTCTACTCTTCAAATGCCTTTTTGACTCGAGTAAGTAAGTCCGAGGGGTCTTTCAAACCTGGTGCCCTAAAGTCGTCTGGCTTGGGAGTCATCGACCTAAAGCTCGCTACAGGGGTCAACTAGAAAGCAAGTACGGAGAGTGGACTTACACATAAGACACTAAAACATCTTTAACTTTTCTGTTTAAGCCTTTATGACTCGGGTAATTAAGTCTGAGGGGTTCTCAGAACCTGGTACCCTAAGCTCAACTGAGTTGGGAGCTGCCGACCTAAAGCTCGCTACAGGGGTCTTATAGAAAGCCAGTATGAAAAGTTCTGCACAAAGATGGTAAAAGACAAGGACATTAAAAGAAAAAGTCGTCCATACAAAAAAAAAAAAAAAAAAAAAAAGATATATAAATGGTATAAGTTTGTTGATTAAAATTCCTAATACTGGAGTGTGGGATTGGAGATTAATTATTCTTGGTCTGTCGTGCATACTTGTCAAATCCTAACTGCCTTGTGTGGAAAAATGCAATTTATACATGTTTAGAAACCACATCAATAGGAAAGACCTCGGGATATGAGAGAAAAGCATGGTTGTGATCATCCATGAGAGTGTAAGGAAAATAAAAAGAAAATCATTGTTGACCACATGAGATTCGGGCTTATTTCCGCACGATTAGTCACACAGTGTCAAGTATATTTTTACATGAGTTTGCATTCGATTTTTGGCTATTCACACAAACACGATGAAGTTAGCATTGGATGAATGAAAATAATTTTTGTTGTTCATATTTCTTTTCTAAAGTGAATCGTCATTTTGGATTATTGAAGTGCATGGTAAATAAATTGACAGAAAACAAAAACAATTTCTGTTCGTATTTTTATTTCTATTTTTATAGTCTAGTTTTATTTTTTGTTCGAGGACGAACAAATATTCTAGTTTGGGGGGGTTTGATAAGTGTATTTTATACACTTATTTATCTGTCGAAATTAGGATATTATTTTGTTTTTCTCGAATAAATTCTATTTAGTTTGTGTTTATTTGACATTATTTCAGGTTTTTATCCCAAAATCAAGAAAATGAGGAATTGAAGTAATTATTCAACAAGTTGATGGAAAAACTCAATTTTGGATGCAATTGACGATAAAACGAAGATAAGAGGTCAAAATGAATTATTTGGCAAAAATGAGGCTTTAGTAGTAAAATCTACCAAATATTACTTGGGCCTCATAATCAATTGCAAGGAAAACTTTTGGCCCAAATTATTGCATGACTAAGTGGAGTTTAAAAACCTATTAATGTATATACACAAGCAGCCGTGAGGGGAAGAAAAGGGAGAGAGCACGCAGCCGTGAGTTGAAACAGAGCCGAGAGAACAAATTGGAAGCTAATTGAGGAGACAAAGTGAAAGGGAGTAAAAATAGTGGTCGGCCATTGCATTGAAGAGAGGAGAGGGTTGGAGATATACATATATATACATTGCTAATTGGAGAGAAATAATTGGCTATTGGAGGATGTATACAAATTGGCAGAGATAGGCACAAGAATTGAGGTTGGTTTGGTGGTTATATATATATATATATATATACACACACAAAAGGAGTTCAGCCGTGAGAGAGGAGAGAAGTAAAAAGTTGTGATATTTATCATTGTTACACATATACATACACAGCTTTTGAGGTGGAGGTTGGAAGAAAAAAATGATAAGACCGAATGAATCATAATTAGGGACGGCTGGGCACAAGACAGAGGAACTCGGCAGGAAATTAATTGGTGATGTCAATTCTTCAATTTTCCAAACTTCAAGTTTTATTTACGTTATTATTTATTTCTTTTTCTTCCAAAAATATGCGTAGCTAAATTTTTAAAATCGGGATTGACGATATAGATTTAATATTTTAGTTTGATTTTAACTCTCAAGTTGGCACTTTATTTTCATGTATTGATTTTATTATTGCGTTTAATGCTTGAATTGCTTGATCTCCAATTCATGAATTAATGGTTGTTTTCATAATCCGAGAGGTGAGTTAACAATTAGATCACGTAATAAAATCCGGCAATTTCAACAAAAAGATAGAGATATGAATTTGTGGTTGCATGTGGTCACTTAGGAATTCTTAGGAAATTTAATGCATTTAGCTAAGGAGAACTCTGACCCGCTGTAGAGATACATGGTTGACTTAGTTAAATAGGTCTAATTTGAACTCGAGAGAGGTAAATTAGATATATGCGTGAATTCGACCAAATACAATTTTAGAAAACTACTTGAGATGAGAAATTAAGCTAGAACGTTATTTCGAATTCGTTAATCCCGATATTCATTCAATTGTTCAAAATCCACCACTTTATTTCTTGCTTTTCGTTAATTGTTTTTAGTTTAATTTGTTATTTTCATTTTAATTGATTCGTTTATTTAATTGATTCTCAATTTTATTGTCGTTTTTGAATTGTTCGGTATTTTATTTTCTTAGTTAACTTTTGTTTTTAGTTTTTAGTTTTTGGAATTCTATTGAATCAAAGTAAATTTATAGCGAATTAAATAGTCCTCGTGGGATCGACAACTCGGACTCAAAAGTCCACTTTTACTACTTGTTAGCGATATCGTACACTTGCGATATTTCTTACCAACAACCACGTCATCGTCTGGTCTAAACTTTAAAATAATATTTTAGAGGAAGAAATATCTGAAATTCATTTTTGGCAACATTAAATAAACTCTAATGGTCGATAAAATTTGCAAACATTTATGAAATAATTCAAAATGAGAAATCGAACCATTAATATTACAAAACATTTGACAATGTCATAAATTCTCAAATAATCGAAAATCTCAAAAATATCCAATGTTTGGAAATACGGATCAAAATAAGATTTTCAATCATTTAATGACTATTGTCATCATCGTCCATCACTTGCCACCTTCTCCAAAATCTATAAATATTGTTAAAATAGGAATGTGCATTTTATAGAAATACTCAGTAGACTCATCGCTAATTAATTAATCTACATTATAATTGAATACATAAATGCAGGCTCTTTAGAAATCATAGGGTGTGGGTAGATCTCTTCTCGTGCATTAAGCACATGGCTTCTCTTTGAAAATCATAGGCTCTTTAAAATCATCGGGTGTGGGTAGATCTCTTCTCGTGCATTAAAGCACATAACTTCTCTTTGAAAATCATAGGCTCTTTAAAATCATCAGCTGTTGGTAGATCTCTTCTCGTGCACTTAAGGCACATAAGTTATGCATAACATCATCATTTATCTTGCAAGATATTCTCTTCTTTCTCATGCATAAAAGCATATAAGTTATGACAAGCATAACAACATAAATATTTCCCAAGAAATATATTTTCGTCTCATTTCATGAAAATAACTTTCACATAAATCACATAACATACACATTCACATGCAAACATAATTTAAATCAATTAATAGGGGTGAGTTTACCTTAAACTTAACGACTGTGGTTGAGTGGGAATTACTTCAATCTTTTAAATCTCCGTACTCCTCGTCTAGCCAAATAGAAAAATAAGTTAAATTAGTCTTTTGAAATTTATATTTTAAAAATGATAATTTAAAATTTAGGGACTGAAATTGCTGATTTGAAAGTTGGGTACTAAAATGAATACTTTTAAACTTTGGACACTAAAATGGAACTTTTCAAAACTTGGATTGAAGCTCAAAATGGATATTAAACTGTAGGGGTTGAAATAATTTATTTTTAAAATGAAAGGACTGTTTAAAACTATTTAAAAACTAAAGGGACTGAAATGATTAGTTTTAAAACAAAAAAGGACTGAATTATATAACTTTAAAAACTTGGGGGCTCAAATAGACAACTTCAACACTTGTGGCTAGAATGATAAGGTTTAAGGATTGGGGACTGATTTACGCAAATTTACTAGGGATTAGGGACTGAAATAAACATTTTAGGAACTGAAGGGCTGAATTAAATAATCAGCAAAATTTGGTACTGTAATAAAATCATATTAGAAGGCTGGGGACTGGTGAGGTAATTTTCAAAAACCAAATTATTAAAAACCAATTCACATTCTCTCTCTCTCTGGTTGTTACGCATAGGAGAGAGGGAAAGAGGTGCGACGGGAAGAAGGGCTTCGGTCTGGGCTGCTGCCGGCGACATCTTCGTCGTCACGTGGCGGCGATGGGAAAGGGCGAGTGTGAGGGTTGGACAGAAAAGGGTTCTTGGGCGATTTTGGGTGTGAAGTTTGAGGAAAAACAGAGGTTCGGTCATGACTTTTCAGGCGAGTATTTCAGCGGTCGATTTTCTTTTGCTTCTTGGGTTTATGGTTTGATTTTGGGGCTGATTGATGGGGACTTGGAGTTGGGCAGTGGAGGCGGTGAAGGGGCTGGTGGTCCAGGCGACGGAAATGGGTGGTGATTGTGGAGTATTGTGGTGGTGTAGTGGGCACACGGTGGTCTGCGCGTGGTGATGGTGAAATGGGTAGCTTGAGGTTGGTCTGTCTTGGCAGTGGGCTGGTGTTGTCCGGTGGTAGAGGCAGCGATGATGCTTGATGGTGGTTCGATCGTGATGAAAGTATGCAGATGATGGAAGGTTGGATATGGCAGATTTGGTGGTTGTTGAAATGGACAAAAATGGTGGTGTTGATGCATTGTGGCCGGTAGAAGCTTACCACTGGAGATGCTGGAACAGAGTTGGTTTGTGCAGAGAGAGGGGAAGTCTGATAATGTATAGGGAGTGGGTTGAGGTGAAGTGAGAGCTAGGGTATGGAATTAGATGTGGCTGGTGGAAGTTGGTGGAGGTATGCCTTGATTGGATATTATGGACATCTTGATACACAAGAAATGGAAATCGAGAAAATAATAAGCGTGAATTCAACTGAGTCGGAAAATGAATCTGATAAAATGTGCTTAACAAAATTTGGAATTTAAAATGATTTTGAAAAGAATAAAATAAATAAAATAATAAAATAATATAATTTTAGAAACTCGAAATTTATTTAAAATTGAATTGGACTCGATATTTCTCGACTCAACTAGACGATACGTCATAACTTTAAATAAAAAATGGGTGAGATCGTAGGGGCACGTTTTCATAATTTAAAACAATTATTTAACACGTGAAAATTTCTTGGTCGCTACAACCTTACCCCCATAAAATAATTTCGTCCTCGAAATTAAACTTACTTGATCTATAATTTCTGGATACTTGGCTAGGATCTCCTCTTCCTTTTCCCAAATAGCCTTATCACTATTGTGTCTACCCCACTAAACTTTGACTAAAGGAATCTCTTTGTTTCTTAAGACATGGACTTTTCTCTCTACTAGGCATATATGTACCTCCTCATAAGACAAATCTTTCTGAACTGCAATAGATTGATAATTCCCTACATGTTTAGGATCATGAACATACTTTCTCAATAGGGAAACATGAAAAATATTGTGAACAACTGCAAGTTCTGATGGCAAGCCAAACGATAAGCCACGTTCCCTACTTGCTCTAATATTTCAAATGGTCCGATGAGACGAGGCCTTAATTTTCCTCTCTTTCCGAAACGAAAAGTACCCTCATAGAAGCTACTTTCAAGAACACTTTCTCTCCAATCTCAAACTCTAAGGGCCCGTTCTGTTTATATTTTATTTTGTATTTTCATTTTGGAAAATGTTTTGTGTTTCCTGTTTTTATTTTTGTTTTCAAAGTTGCTGAAAACGCGTTTGCTTTGTCATTTTTGAAAAGTATTTCTGAAAATGAAAAGTTGAAAAACACGTTCTGTTTGAAATTTTGCAGATTACTACTTATACTATTTTCAATGAATTTGCTTGTGGATTAAATTAAACAATCTATATTGGTTAATTATTTTTTTGGACTAATTAATAATGTCATTAATGTTGAACTCCAAGAAATATTATAAGAAATTAACAACTTAATGTTCAAGTCCAAATTACTTCCACATTCCATGTAACTCAAATTACTCATATAGAGTTTGACTAAACAAAATAAATTTAAAAGTCATCTTGACCTTGTGGAGTAATCAATCCACATTTGATTAGCAATTTCTTCGCGCACTTGTCCCATTTGAGCTGTTTGACTCGCATCAAACTGTATGGGTTCTCGAGCATCACTTGATTCAGGCACATCATAAAAAATCATTGATAAGTGTGTTTTACACACTTATTTTGCTTTTAAATCGATAATTTAATTGAAAAATTGAGCGAATTTTTACTTATAAATTGTGTTTATCTTGTACAATTAGGTACAACCTCAATTGGAAAGAAAATGGACAAGATTGGAGTGCAATTGAGCTAAAAGAGGAGCAAATTTGATGTCCAATGACCTAATTGAAAGAAATCAAAAGTTTGGGGACTCAATTGGAACATCTCATAAAGTTGGAGGACTAAAGATACAAATAATTCTGGAGCATATTTGTAATAAAAGTTAAAATTCGAGTACTAAATTGAAGAAGACTAGAAGATGAGGACTTTGATTGCAAATAGTTTAAAGAAAAAGGAAAAAAAAAAAAGACAAAATCATAAAAGACAAAAAATATATATATATTATAATATATATAATATATAGGCATGGGCTTTTGCCCATGCCATGAATAATGGGTGCTCGCTGAGCGCCCATTATTTTTCAACAGCTTGTTTTGCTATTGTCCACGCGATCGCGTGGGCAATTTTCTACCCAGTTCCGATTTTAATTTTTTGTTTTTATTATTTTAAATTAAGGTTGGGTTTGGCTCGAATTGGATGCGCTTTTTTGGACCATTTTAGGTCTAATTTTTTGGAGTATAAATAATCTCATTTCTTAACACCAAAAATTCCCAATTTTTATCTCAAAAAACCCTAGCCTCTTCTCCCACTTTTCTTCTTCTTCTTCTTTTCTTTTCTTTGTTTTTGCTTTGTTTTTAATTTAGTTTGTAGTTTATTTTTCATTTCAAGTTGCTAGCACCCATTGGATCAAAGAAGCAAGTAGTCAAGTGGAAATACAAATCAAAGTTCAAGGAATTTTGGGACAAAAAATCAATGGAAGTGATTTATTTCATTATCTTGTATTTTTAATCTTTGGTTTCTATATTTTGTTATGTATTTTTGTAAACCTCAACTTTTGTGCAATATTTATACAATGAGCTAGTTGTTTTATGTTGGGATGATTGATGTAGCTTAACTTAGTTTAAGTAATTTTAATGTTTGTTTATTAATGTTGAGTTTATTTCATGTGTGTTTGTTATTGAAATTATTCCATGTGTTTGATTGATCACCAAATATATATTTTGTGAAGTGTATGATAATCGAGAGATATTATGCATTTTAGACCAAATAACAAATGCTCTAGGTTCTTGTTAAGGATAGAGATATACCTTAAACCCTAGATGCTCCATTGAACTATTTTCACAAAGAGTTAATGCAATTGATTGAGCCTTAATCGACACAGAGATATAGTTGGTTAAACCAATTGATTAGAGTTAATTTCACTCGAAAAAGGTAATTAGCTAAACTTGAAAAATCGGGTCTAATATTGTAAATGAGTAATTTATTAATTTGCATGTGTTGAGAAATTACTTAAGTAAGAGTTAAGTGAAATCATGAATCCCAACTATTTTATCTTTCATTTTCCTTATTTTAATTTGGTTTAACATTAGTTTCGTTAATTTAGAATTGTCAAAAATCCATCTTATTAATTGTGTGTTTCATTTGTTAAGATTAAATTAATTTGAGTATAATAGAGTATACATTCCTCATGGGATCGAAAATCCGGACTCAAAAAGTCCACCTTATTACTTGTACGCGACCCGTGCGCTTGCGGTACACTATTTTGAGCGAACAATCATATTCTCCAATGAATATTCTGTGAACAACTCGTCTAATGTGTGTTCTTGACGAATGAATTTATGTATTGTGCAACACGCAGTAGGGATGTATCTTTGCCTAATAAGAGGAAAATTGTTAATTAACTTCAGAATAGGGAACCTGGCCTTCAACACTCCAATACAACGCTCGATTATGTTACGACACGAGGAGTGTCGGTAATTGAATAACTCATCCTTTCCTCCCAGTCTTCCTCTCCCAGCATAGTCACGTCGATGATAGCGGCGTCCTCGATATGGGGCAAGAAAACCAGGAATGTTTGGGTAACCAGCATTAACTAGGTACCATTCATATACAATTATAAAATAATACGATTTAACGTCATGTGTGAAGCATATATTCCTAAAAGATGTAGAAAGTAATATAATATTGTAACACCCCAAGTTTAAAATCTTAAACCTAGGCATGTTAACTTCCTTTCACTTTAAATGCGGAAATAAAACATTTCAAACATTAACATTTCTTTACTTACATAAGGCAATAAATCATTTAAAACCTCAACATTTTCACTTATCTATTATAAAATTCTACAAAAAATTCGGCAGAGTCTCCTCTATAAATTGGACTTAAACAACCTATAGAGGAATCTCATAATAATTTAAATCATCAAACACAACTCATTCAACATCCAACCTTCTACAATAATTCAAAATTAATCCAAACTCCTCGACATAATTAAATTTAAACCATGAGCTCCATTTAACTAAATGGAGGATTGATAAACTACTAAAGAGATAAATAACTTATCAAGTTCAATAAACAATTAAAAGAATGAACTAAATAAATAACTAAAAATATTTATGAATTTCCAATTCAAACTTTATTTGAAGTGAGAAATCGTGGTATTGTGCGAGTCTGCCATCAAATGCTCTATCCTCATATCATCTAACTTTGATAACCTGAAATATTGGGGAGGGATTGGGTGAGCTAAAGCTCAGTGTGTAAACTTATGCACGTGATGCATGCTTATGACATGAAATACTTTAAAATTTTGAAATATGTATCCCCATTCACTTTAATCTTTCACAACTTTCAAACTTTTCAAACTTTCTTTTAACGTTTCCAAACTTTACTTCATTTACATCGTGAGCTCACTTGATGTAACTTCTAGTCAATCAGATAACAGTGGGCAATTCTTATTTGGAACCAGATTACATTTACAAGTAAAACCGCAAAGCAGTTAACATTTATTCCACCTCAAAGCGGCTCATTCACTTCATTCCACCGCAACACGGCTCATTACATTCAGGTACGCCGGTCCCCCGCGCCTCATTTCCCCCGCGCATCTTTCAAGACTTAGAAGTACATCCATTCTTTTAAAAACTTGGGATACATAAATTTTGAACAAATTTGCACCTTGACACATTCCTTTCATTAAAAACATTTGACTTCCCAAATTTCAATGCCAATGCATGCTTGATGATGCAATGACATGATAGCGTGCATACTTGAACAGTTTCTTAAATATACAACATATATAAAGTCAATGGAACTCATCACAAGCAGGTAAATTGCAGGAATATCATTTCAGCACGTTAATTCCACATTAAACATTCTACTTTTATAAAATAGGGGAAGTTTACTTACCTGACGTCCTTAGTATTTACCGTCTTAAATTGTGTGTGGAAGTATCTTGGTTGCCCATAACGTCAATGTACCAAAAGTCCTAATTATTTCCATTCGTCAAAAAGTATAACTTTAAATTCACAAACACATTCGTTATTCATTTTAATAATAATCAAACGTTAACCGAGATTAAAACTTCAATTTAACCCAAGCGTGACTTTACATAATAATCAAAACACATAAAACCATATTCGAAAATAAGAGATAATTTTCAATCCACGTTAGAAAGTCTCATCTTTTAATTCAAACTCAAACTAAAATATTTAACTTAACTCAAACTTTACCAAATATCAATTTACCATTTTAATCATTATAAAATCTGAATTTCTCAAATAATATTTCAATTAAATTTTAAAATTAACCAAAATAACCAAATTCTTAAATCTGAAATTAACAAATTTTAAAATGGAAATCTACACTAAAATTCAATCAAATTAACCTAAACTCTTGAAAATCTCAATTATGAAATTTGACCATTTTAATCTGAAATCAATTTTAAAACATCAATTAACCAAATTAGTACACAGTTTCTGGGATTTTGAAAATTACTTGTATACACACATATAAAATCAATTCATTTACCCATTTTTGTCAATTATTTCACGTCATTATATAGATACATACAACTATATGTATTACCCAAATCTGGAAATTACAACTATAGTCTCAACATTAAACTAAAAATATCTATTAACAAAATTAAAACATTTTTCAAAATTTGTAAACTTACTGTGAACGACATACGTATATACATTTTTCATCAGAATTGAAAATTTCAGCTTTAACTCTAAGTTAAACTAAAAAAAAAAATATCTCAATGAAACAAATTTAAATCTACAGTTTTTGAAATCTGAAAATTAACCTACATAAACTTAAAAAATCTGAAATTTATACATATACATGTAATATTTACGTACATACAATTACACAATTTCCTGGGTTGTGTTCGAACAGCTGATTAGGTCGTGTGTGTTTTAAAATCATGGGCAAGTGTGCGACTTGAAGTTCCGAGAGAGAGAGAGAAAGCGGGGAGGGGTGCCTTACCATGGGTGTGGTTGACAAGGTGGTGCTGGTCGCCGGCTAGGGGCGGCGGTTTTGGGTTGAGAGAGAGAGTCGAGGTGAAGGGGAGGAGAAGTTGAGTGAGAGTGATGGGGGAATCAGGTGTTTGGGGTAGGGATTAGGTTTCAGAATATATTTTAGGTCATTTGCAATCAGTGTCCCCCAACTCTCATAAATAGGTAATTAAGTCCACAACTTCTCTTTTATCCCCAAAATGCCTCTAAACTTACCCCCAATATCAAATTCAAATGCAGTTTCCCACTAACTTAATGAAAATATAAATTGGCAAGCTTGACAATTAAAATAAACAACTGAACATAAAATTTCACGTAAACAATTTATAAACTTTTTAATTGGCACATTGATCGAGACAGTGTCCAAGTCCTTCCACTGCAAAATAAATTCGAATTATTATCATTAATAATTACCAAATAAATAATAAATAATTTATCATAGTATCAATATAGAAATTGCGTGATATTCAAGAAAGTAGGTGAAATGAAAAATGATATTACAAATATACCTTCGCGTGGCATTGGAAATCCGTTTGCGGGATTTGTAACAGCGTCAATGAATACTCGAGAGTCATTAGTTGTACCTTCCCAACTGGCATACACAAATGTGAACTTCATGTCGAAATCGCATGCTAGCATTACATTTTGTGTCACATTTGTTTCCTTCCCTGAAAAGCTGTCTGCCTCGATGTCGGTGCCCAAGCAGCCACATGTGTCCCATCAATTGCAAAAATACAATTCTTAAAGTATGGATACTTTTTCAAGATGCATTCATGCACAACCCCTTGGTTTGTCGGGCGTATTAACTTAGTGCCCAACTGGCAAACAACATGTAAGACTCGCTTAAACCACTTGTGTATTGTGTGATTTCCATGTTGAAATCTATCACCAACAATTCTGTAACGAGTACTGTGCCCTATAATCATTAGAAACGTTGCTACCCCTTCCTCGACGCTCACCTTCTTCCCATTTGTCAAGAGACCTTTTACTTTCAAAGTATCACAGAAAATTTGAAAGACGTGCTTTTGCATTCGAAAATTACTGTAGCATACAGTTTGATGACCATTTAAAATCTCATAAATGTACATCCTCCCCGTCAGTATTGATGTTCTACGGGGTGTCTTGTGGATGAAATCTCTTCCAGACAAAGCTATTAATATCTGGCATCCCATCATGTCTGTAGATAAATCGAAATTTTCCTATATGAATGAAAATATATCTTCGTCACTTGAGTCATCGGAAAAACTGCACTCCAAGTCAGACATTTCCTCCTCAAATCAAACATAATCATTATTCATTTTGATGGTGAACACAAAAAATTAATAAAATAAGTACTATACACAAATCAGAATCCCAAATAGATAATAATTAATGAAACAGGTGGTGAACACAAAACATTAATAAAAGAAGTACTACATACTCCAATAAGGATCCCACGTCACATTACTAAAACATAATGTTGAAAATAAATTAAGAAAGTTTTCACCACCAACAATAAGAACGACAAGGATAACATAATTCATGACCAATCGAAAAAACTTCAAACACACAAACTGCTCACACAAACAAAATCCTAAATAAAATAAACTGCTAACACGACTACGGGAGCTCTAGCACAGGCATCCTCCTAACTTCAGGCACCATCACAAATTGCTGCCTAAAATGTTGATCCTTGAAAACCTTCATGGCTTTCACATACATCTCATTACTTAATCCTTCCATGTTGTTAAGGATTTTCATGCAAATTGATTGAGAAAATGGACCCTGGCTACTTGCTTCATTATCACTAGTACCAGCAGATGATTTTCCTTGGAGTCGTGCAATCTTCTCTCTCAGGTAAACCTGTCGCAGTTCACTTTCATCATTTCTTGCACTCATTGTGGACGACCACTGCTGCATACAAGCCTCGAACTTATCCGATTTACTGATCTTAGGTTCCTTTACGACGTCGACCAAGTTTTGCTATTTCATCATCATCAATTTTTTCAGCTCGTACATGCACGTCGTTGGTCAGAAATGCATCCTCTATTTCTCGTTCTTCATCCGATGTAGGGGGAGGTTAAGTGGAGGGATTACCCAGTCCACCTGTTGCTGTGGTCCCGCCAAATAGCTCTCCAAGTGTTTCATAATGTGGACATCTCTTACTCCTGATGATTTTGTACTCCGTCTTGTTTAGCTGTAATAATGTAAACAAACAATGTCAACTAATATTATATGTGCATGAAATTGAATTATATACCATGTTCTAATATGTGAGAAAGAATTACCGTATAAAAATGTTCCCAAAATTCCTCTAGAGCA
Source organism: Ligustrum vulgare (assembly GCA_963555705.1). Classification (NCBI taxonomy): domain Eukaryota; kingdom Viridiplantae; phylum Streptophyta; class Magnoliopsida; order Lamiales; family Oleaceae; genus Ligustrum; species Ligustrum vulgare. Next base: position 31,674,514 of record OY743181.1, on the reverse strand, counting down.
TTTACTTTATTCGTATGTGGATCCCATGTGACGCCAGTATGCCCGATAATTTGAGAAAATTACCGATGAGTAATGCGCAGACGGTTCCATTTACCTTTTAGTCGTGGTATTCCATAATCTTCATTTTTGATGCGAAGCAATTCATCATTGATCTTGCCCCAATCATCGGATTTGAATGTAGAACATTGTAATTTTCCCGCTTTCACGAAGTCATAACAAAGTTGAATAAATGCAGTCTCATTTGTATTGGATCATTGCATTGTTGTTGTAGTAGAACCTTTGTGACCACCATGTTCTTCACACAAATCAATTCTATGAATAATATGTAACTTGTAATGAAATTTAAATAGTAAAATTGACTACTACATGGGTACAAAAAAAATCACAATATTACTAATGTATATTGTGTTCATTTTTATTAGATATTATCCCGTCATTGGAATTGACATAAAAATCCCTTCGAATAAGGGTTCATATATGAGTGTGTCCCAAAAATCATTTGCAAAGGTCATTAGGTGATCATAATGTATAGGTTATCAATGTTCTAGCTATATTCCTACTACTCAACATCACATTCCCAAAAAATCATTTGCAAAGGTCATTTAGTGATCATAATGTATAGGCTATCAATGTTCTAGCTATATTCCTACTATTCAACATCACGTTCCCAAAAAATCATTTGCAAAGGTCATCAGGTGATCATAATGTATAAGTTATCAATGTTCTAGCTATATTCCTACTACTCAACATCACATTCCCAAAAAATCATTTGCAAAGGTCATTAGGTGATCATAATGTATAGGTTATCAATGTTCTAGCTATATTCCTACTACTCCACATCACATTCCCAAAAATCATTTGCAAAGGTCATTAGGTGATCTACTTATAGGAATATTTTTAGGCATCATCTGTTGACATCACAAAAGGATAATTCAACAAGAGTTGATTTTGAGAAGCAATGCTCCAATATATAATATACCATAACATAAAGATCTTCGACTAGACAGATCTACTACAAGAGATAAAATCATTACGTTATTGCTGGTTTTCAATCTCGATTTGCTTACTATCAATCAAAAAGCCTTTGCTTCTTACCTTTTTCCTTCTTCAACTCGACTTTAGATAGCGCAACCTGCAGAGAACACAAATTATAGACAATATGTTATGTCAATCTGGAGGAAAGCAATAATGTGAGTGACATTTCCTCCCTCAAAATTCCTTTGTAACTACAAATATACAAATTGTTCTCATTTCATCGCACCAAATCTAATCAATCTTATTGTCACACTTTCAAAGTAGGTGACTACACACTGAATTAACTATTCTCAGAGGAGACCCTCGAACCCCCACCGTCTCTCCATTGACACACACTGAATTTTTTGAAATCAGTAATCCATATTTCAATTCGGAAATCAGCCACCCTTTTCGTTTACTTTCACTAATTGATTGTGTCGGTTTTATTCCTTCTTCGTTTGGCACCAAATTCTCAGCCAACGGATTTTCTCTTCTCCAGTATTTTTAATCATATCAAGATCAAGCTTAAAACGTCTGAAAGTCGGTATTGATCTGTTTGTTTAAAATTTTTTGATCAATCCCATATAGCAGCAATTTTGGATATTTTTAAGATCAGAGTTTACTGTGAATAAGAATCAAGATTTTTTGATGGGGTTGTTCTTGAATTTTCTTGGAATTCTTTGAACCTTCATTTTTTTTATACCAACACTCCAATCTGATTAGCTTAGAATAAAAGAGAAAATTTGTATCGTTTGTGTTGTCCGAGTTCAGATGCTCCGGTACAGAGCGACACTGGACGGATCTTGCTATCGAAAACGGAGAAGGGGAGGAGAGGGGAGGCTCGTCCATTGGCTGCAGTTGATGGTGACTTGGGGAGAAGTGAACTCCGATGCGGAGCAACGCCGGACGGATCTTAGTGTCGAAAATGGAGAAGGGGAGGAGAGGGGAAAATCATTCACTAGCTGTGGCTGATGGAGATGGGGGGAAAAGTGAAGATGCGTTTAGGTTTAGGTTATTTTTGATACAGAGTTAAAAAAAGGGAGAGAGAGTGGCTGTGTTGTTCGAACCCGCGACATCTATTGTAGTAAATGTGTAGCTCTCCAGTTGAGCTAGCCCAAGTTTTGTCAAAATGCGGCCTTTTCCGCGTTTTAAATGGACGGGTTGTTTACATGTAAAAGGTTCAAAACAATGATTTCAGCATTTTGTATTTCCTTTGTAAATTTTATCCTTGTTTTGGAAAAGTTGTTTTGGAGAATGGTAATGATAACGCGTTTTTGATGTTTTCGAAAATAAAAACACAAAATGGCTTAAAAACAGTAAAGAGAACAGGGGCTAAGTCTTTCCTTCTTTGATCGGCATAGCTTATCTGTCTGTTTTGGGTAGCTTAAATCCGTAATCTGATCTTCTCGATAGCCTCCACTGTTTTCTCAATTAATTCTGGACCCAATAATTTCCTCTTGCCAACTTCATCCCAATACGTTGGCGATCGACATCTTCACCCATACAGTGCTTCGTATGGTGATATATCAATGATAGCCCGAAAACTGTTTGTTGTACGCAAACTCGACTAATGGAAAATATGTCTCTCAATTACCATTTGGGTCTAGAACACATGCCCTAAGTATCTCCTTCAATGTCTGAATCCGGAGATGGTATGCAGCAATAAAATTCAACTTAGTACCCATAGCCATCAGTAAACTCTTCCAAATTCTCGAGGGAAAATCCCCATGTCTCTATCTGAAAAATGGACACTAGCAATCCATGAAATCAGACAACCTCTCTAACATATATATGTACCTCATACGAAACTATGCGAAAAGACGCTTGATAGCGATTGAGTAGAACTCAATCAATCATCCGACATTATCCAACTTATTAACTCATTCATTGACCTTCTATTTCCAACCTTTCAAGGATCTATACTAATATCGAACCCATGATATAAATATTAATTGTTCCAATGCATAAACTAAAAATCAAGAAGATTGATCAAGAATAAAATCTTATGATCCAAAATATAGAAACGCGGTATCAATTCCAAAATATTGAGTACAAACCTAAACTTGGAAGAATTTTTATGGAAAGATTCACATACATAATCATTTCTAAACTTGACTGAAATTTCCTTTTCAAAATTGGAGAAATTTAAACTTAAATCCTTTAGTTCATACTTTTAAATCATGCATCAAGTACTTGGTATCACATACTCATTCTAGCTAAGGAGTAATGCACTAATTTAAAGTATCATCATAAGGATCAGATATGATGATCTCAAACTTAAGAAACCTCACTAATTTCCCAATCTGAAGTTCAAGATACAATTTTTCCTGTTCTCCAACTTCAATTTATGTCATGCTTTGAACAATACTCCGATTAAGTCTATCACCAATAAATAAGACTTCTTTGAATCATATAGGATTCCTCATCAAGTTTACTTAACCCAAAGATACAATCCCATTATAAGCAAAAGTCACACAACTGATCATCTCAGGTTTTCCATTATTGTAGCAAAATATTTTGCTCACATCTAAAGTACAACCGATAATAAGTAATCGAGACTGCATCACCAAAATTTTAATTAAATCCATATATCTTATTACTCAAAATGAAGATTCCCAATCGTAGGTAATATCCCACCATGATTCAATAAATGATCAAGATAAGATCAATTGACTCCATATATTCACACAATTCTTTCACGGTTAACCATAACATCCATTAACCGTCTACTCACCATATTTTTTGGTAATCGTGTAACATGCCGCTTATCATCGTATCATATGACCTCAAATGATCATATCAATCTCTCTAAGATTACAATATAATAACCATCATATGTATCACATGAACCTTATACGTCAATATACTCACTAAGATTATGTATCAATCTCCCAAACTCAATAAACCTTGGATTCTACCGTTGTCACTCTTTCTTAGCAACACTCTACTCCATAGTAAGTAATCATTATGAAGTCTTATCCCCATTTTCCACAAATCCTATCCACAAGGATTAATGCATAAAAGTTCATTTCTTATTTTCGAAACAAGATACCATCAATAACAATCTCCAAAATTTCAAGGTATGATCCATCATAAACTTTCCTCCGATCAAATGCATTACTTCTATAATACTTGTACAAATCTAGGACCTGATAAAATTTCATTCATCAATTTCATCCAACAATTTCTCTCATAATATTCTAGTATCATAAATGAAAACTTAATGTACATCAGTGAATCATTCAAATTACGAGGAAACCTCGATTTATTTTCCATGACTGAGACCTCTCTTTCTTTGAATTCCACTTAGAACCAAATATAGCATAACTTATTCGTGGAAAGTCAACTTATTTCATAATCTCAACACATCATCACCTTCAGTTCTCACCATAAGAAAAACCACATTATTCCTTATAATTATCTATTGTACCTTTTATATTCAAATGACCTTATGACAATCATTATTATCTCACATAATTCCAAACACTCAATCATATGTCCCCAAATTCTCACTTTGTATAAATGGTTACTCCTTTATGGCATCTCACTATAAAATATTTTTAATATCTCCCATTCATGATAACTGACTTTTCCATATAATCATATTGCATGTAAATAACAAAATCTTTAACACATCATCTACCAATCAACTTCCAAAATTAATCAACAGTATTATCACGTACCATCATAATTTATAATATTCTCCAATATAAGTGATCATTTCATACTAATAATCAATTTGTTCCCAAGAATAATTAAGATTCTTCTCAATAATGCCATAATATTTGTCTTCACTCATCTTTCAAAATATAACTTGGCAATTCCCAATGTATGCATCAAGTCATCACATAACTTTATGTATACCTTGATATCCAAGTAGTTGTATACATCATCTTGTTTTTGAAATTGTGAAACAAGGAGAGCATTTCAATAGAATTATATCCATTCCAAAAAATGATTATACTTCGAAGAAGCCAAAAATATCTCAAGAGTCATCATCCCTTTATTATTCATTTACTAAATCTTGCTTGTGGTGTAACTGAACTTGCAAGTCTAACATCAATTTCCTTAGTGGGCTGCTCACCTTACTATGCTCTTAACTCAAAAAGATAAAATTCTAAACAGAGTCTCCCTTGTAATTTGGACTTATCCAACCTGTAAGTATACTTCATAACCAACAGGAATTCCAACAAACTTCAATTCCACCAAAAGTATCCCAGAAAAATCAATTCATAACCCCTCAACATAACAATTTCAAATCATAGTTTCCACTATCACAATATCACTTCCTTCAATACATTAATTGGCTCAAATGACCACTCCTTTTTCATACTTATAAAATATATGCCACAAATCATAGTTCCAAAATCTAATTACAAGAACAAACTACATTATAAATTTCTCTCAAAATAGAGGAAGCAATTTACTTACTCAAACACAATATCAAGTCCTTAATTCCCAATAATTAAAAACCAAGTCTTTAAATCTCTAATTTCATAATTCTTCTCATAAATGTCTCAATAAAAAAATAATATTATTTATAATCTCAACATCTCATCACAACCTCAAAAACTAGCTTGCTATTTTTCATTGATTTACTGAAAATGTTGACAAATTGCATTACAAGTCTTCATCTTTTTAAAGTTTACAAGTTAGTCCCTACAAGTCTTCATCTTTTTAAAGTTTACAAGTTAGTCCCCACTTTGACATTTTTGCACAATTTTGAACATTTTTCTTCATTTAGCCTCCAATGCATCCATATTCGTGTTTTACCTAAAACAATTAAATAAATACACAATTTAGCAATATCATACTCCAAAGCATACAATTATCCAAATTTAAGGTTATCGTAAGTACAAAATTGTACTTATCAAGCCCCCAAGAATTACTCTGATTTGTAGAGACACTCCAGATTCCAAGTTCATCTCAAGTGCAACTGGAAAAATTATTTTTATTCCAAGTTGCATCTTGATACACTGAAAAGTGAAGATGTTAGAACATAGGTCTTCTTATTCTAGTACATAATGGGTAGAATTCTTCTTCATCCTTTCTCCTTAGTGAAAATTCTTTTTGAAAAACCAGAGATAGAAATCAGCAATCTACTACAAGTTGCAAACTTGACACTTTAGCACAATTCATCGAGTAATCAAAATGATGAACATCATATATGAAGTATTAAATAAAATAATAATTAACAATAGCTACAAAAATGTTCGTCTCTAAGCAAGCCCAGATTTGATATAATGCTCCATATAAATAATGATCTAAGGACTAGACAGAACTTTTCCCTTGTTTCAGGCCGCAGATAATTGGCAACAGAGAATAATAGGCTTTCATTTCTTCAAAAGTAAATAGAGACCAATGGGACATTTAAAACCAAATCGACATGCTCAGTTGAAAACCTGGGCTGCTTTTTAAGGCTTTTGATACCGATTATTCTCGTATTTTGCTTTGACAATGAGAGAATAGAGCAAGTCGGCCTCGGCTGAAGTATCATATGGCTTGTTCATGATACTAAAAAAGATTACAGAGGTGTAAGAGATTAGAGATAAAAACCAAAACAAGAATGGGTTGCTAGTGTTAGAAATAAAAGATAGGAGAGACGTTAATGAGTACTATGCTATACCTGTCAAGAAGCTCTTCCAGAATAATTCTCTGGGATGGTGTAACATAATGAATACAATTTCTTGGACACTGACCAATTGCAATCTGTACTTGATAGTCTTCACCACGCCCTTCATAAGTGAAGAATGGAATTATGAATAACAATATGGGGATAAAACAGTTTAGCAAGACATTTTTACACCAAATACATTTACATCTAAGGGAACTTCTCATATTCTTGGATCCAATTCCCCATTCTTCAAGTATATTAGTAGATTATAATGCGTCTAAACTAAACAAGAAATAACAAAGAGGGAGGAGCCAACCTTGAGAAGTTGCACATGCAGTTCCTGTTGATGAAGAAAATGTGAAAGCATGAGGTGCCCTCTTCACACATGAATATGGACAGCCTGCACATATGAAGACGAGGGCTAGTCTAGGGTAAATAATCTGTAATTTCCTATGCATATAAAAAAAAAAAAAAAAAAAAGTTGATTCGTACATGTGAAATCCTTATCCATTAGTAATAAAACTTTAGATTTACATTACAGTTTGTTTCACTGTTAAAAAATATAATAGGGGATATTATATACATATTCTTCTTCATTTACTAATAAGAATGGAGACATCGGCGTGAAATGAGTTTAAGTAAATCTAGATTATTCAAAGTTCTGGTTATAGTTCATTATAGGACAAAAAGATTTTGTTGCACAAGAGTATTAATACATTTTATAATAACATTTTACATTGTAAATAGGCCTGTTTTCTAATATCACCAGCAAAATATACTCGTACTCTTAGTATATCCAACTGCATTGCAAATAGCCTCAGTGTCAAGATGATACATATAGAATCAAGTAGGCAGAAAGAGCCTAAAATTTACTCTTCGTTTTTACCCTTATTCTGAAGAAGCCATGCCCCAAGACATACAAATACTGTGGACAAGAACACTTTAATATGCCCTGACCTTTAAAGTTTGTGCTTTTGCTCAATAGTCATTTCAGGGAAAATAAAGATAAGAGTATTATTTTTTTGGAGTAATTATGTTTCTCCCGTGAAGTATCAAAAAAAAATACATAAGTATTTTAATTTGTTATGTAGTCACTTTTTAGCAATTGTAACCCGAATTCTAAACACCCAGAATGTCACGTTATCATTTCAAACTACTTGCTTGTTTAAACATGAAACAATACTACGAGAACTTCTTGCTTGTTAAGCATGAGAACATGTTATGAGAATTTACTGAAGTGCATGAGACTTGAACTTGTATGTTTTAATTGTTTATGAGACTGCGGGTGAACGCTTAGACACCTGAATCATGATTATGTGTCCTATTTGTAATAACAATTATTTACCGAGTATTTCTATGAAATACTCACGTCTTAACCAAAATTTTGCAGATTATGGAGTTGGCGACGGGACATGCGGTGGTGGTGGTTACTAAGGAGTTTCTAAGCACATTTAATTTGAGATTTTTAATTCCTTATTTTTGTCCAAGTTATTTTGAACATTTGAATTATTGATCATTTGAGTTTTAAATGAAATTTGAATTTTAGTTACTTCCGCTCAATTGTGATTTTGAAAGGTAGTTTGAAAAGCTGACGTTACGGCTAATACACTTTCCAACAGAAAAATTTATACTGTTGAAATCTATTACAGAGATATTTTTTTAATTAGATTCTTACTTCATTAGAACTAGAAGCTTGCTTTCCATTGCTTAACTATGACCACTATAGTTTAAAAGACAAAAGACATGGTGTGTTTATGGTTATAATGAATACTCCATTATGAAGATTATCTTGATATAATGAAAGGATTTATAATTGGTATACATGGAGTAAGCAGTATCAAAACAAAGCCGCTCGATAACAATGACTCAGCAACCTTGGCAATACATGAATTTTAAACTTTAGACCTTTTGCTGCTTTGTAGGTGAAGTTTCTAATGGGAAGCGGACATGTTTAACATAGCTACAAGGTATTTTCATACTGCTTTGATCATGAAATTTAGCCAAAGGAAAAACAAGAATCCAAATTCAAATTTCTGTGCACCATGATGTTAGAAATTAGAATGAATTGTAAAAGAATCGGTACCTTTGCCCACACACAGAACCTCATTGACAAAGATATCACATGCTTCACATTCTGGTTGGTTGAATGGATCCAGACATTCCCTACACACACCAAACAGTAGTTACATAAAAATCATTTCTCGAAGGGATTGTTGAAAAAATAAATTGGCACAAACAGCCTGAATGGTGGAAATCTGTATGTTTGGAGCTGTGGAGGCCTTTATGTCATTCAGAAGAATTCATAAATTGGTAGATATTGACGCGGGAGAAAAACATCACAGATTATAGGTCACTAAAAGCATATATAAAGGTTCATGGAAAATGCAGGCTTTACTGTGAAATAGCAATTGAAGCTTTCAACTCACACTGGTTACTGTGAAATTGCCAACATAAAATAGTTATTAAAAAAAAAAAATGTTCAATAAGAAGGAACATTTACCCGAAATGAAAGAATCTAATAGATGAATTACCTATAATAGTTTGTTCAGTTTACCTTTCAATAATTTCTGATTTGTTGTAGTTGGATAGAATCTGCTCGTGGTCAACAAATCTTTATATTAGACAGTGTGCTTGCCTCAAAGGATACAGGTTTAGATCCCATAACAAGTTTTTAGTCAACGTGTACATGAAAAAGCAATAGAAATATCAACAACATAATTTGGGAAACTTCCTTGAAGATTTTGATTAGTGTGATTTGTAACAACCCGGGTTGCCTTATAGATCGACGACTGTACCCACCATACCAACATGAATTTTTTCAGCATGTTTTGTCCTCATTCGCACACTTCCTGAGAAAAATTTTCAAGAGGTCACCCACCATAGAATTGCTCCAAGCCAAGCATGCTTCATTATGGAGTTTCTAACGATGGACTTCCGGAAAAGAAAGTGCACCTTGTTGGTGTGAGTAATATACCTATCAAATCTTTTAAGTTTTCCTAACCTGAGTATTACATGATTTTCCAGCCATCTAGGCTATAAAAGATAGATAATTTAATTGTGATTATACATAATTGTGTATTTATTTACATTTTTGTTTAAGGTGAAAACTTGACTTTGGAAGTGATTGGGAGCTTAAAAAGGAGAAGAATGACCAAATCCATACATAATTATGAACTGGGATCAACTTGTAAATTTCCCGAAAGATGAAGATTCGAGATGCAATTATGGAAGAACCTAATTGAAATGAAAGTGAAAATCCAGGGTCTAAATTGAAGAAGACCAGAAGTTGGAGGACCAACTTGCAATAAAAATGGACTGAACAACAAATTTATGCAGAAAATTATCCTATGCGATCACATAGGGTATTATGCATGCGATCACAAGGCATATGAAATTCGAAGCAGAACGCAATGTGTTGAACTTATGCGATCACAAAGGGTACACAAGCCAACATAAATTTTGGTATTTTGATTTAAATATAACTCCTTTTTGGCATTCAATTGGGAGTTGATTTCTACACAATTTTGGGACTTCTTCTACACTTACAAATACATAATTGTTGGAATTATATTTTCCCATAGAGTATAATTCACAACATTTGAAATAAAATATTAATTGATTTTATTAAGATGAAGTTGCGTTTGTTCATGGGTCAATTTGGTATCACAGATTGAGTATTTAAGTTGTTAATTTGATCTAAAATTAATGTTCATAATCAGTAAATAAATATGGACAATTTGTTTTCATAAGACTGGCTCGATTTTATTAAAATCTAACTTTGACATCGGTAATAAAATTGAGAGTGCGTTTAGAATGTATTGAACGGGACCACATGACGTGAAATTAATTTTTAATATTGACCATACAAATTTAATTTCACTTTACTATCGTACGTGGTACCTTAATCCTGTTCGGATAATGAACTTCAAATGCTAGCTTGAAGTTTTTTGAGGCATCAAAGGGTGAGATCAAATTACTTATCAATATCTCGATATTTTGAGAATTAAAGTGAACTAACGAGGAACATTTCATATTATGGAATCCTTCACCTTTTAGGTATGATCATAATCTCACTGATTCTTCTAGTAGACAGTTGAATTTGAGTTCAGTAATTCGACAGTTATTGTTGAATTCTATGATGTGATGTAATCATATCGGAGAGTTGTGAATTTATGAATATCCAGGGACGGGAATTTTGGTCATTTTAACTTGCTCCAAAATTCGAGTTGATTGACGGGGGTAAGTAACAACGATAAGTCATAGGATATAGTTACTGATTATTGTTTCAGTAATTCCAATTTTACTAAGAGTGCAGTCGTTCTTTTAGTGGAATAAAATGTGATTAATAAATTATTTTGCTGATCAAGAGTTGACCAGATCATAATTAATTTATTGGAACTTAATTTAATTGGGTCTGATCAAGTTCCCTTGGTGCATAACCTGTATTGGGCTGTGCAGAATTGAGCATGGATTATAGTACTAGGGTTGATAGGGTTTTGAAGAGTAAAGATGTTACAAATAGTCTTGTAAGACTATTTTTCTAACCCTATTGCATAGTGGCGGGACCCACACTAAAGTGTGTAGTGTATGTTTCCTCTCTACAATGAAAACTTAATCCTAGTGTAACCTAGATCTAGAGAAAGGTGACCACACACCTGCATAACTGCTATTGGAGAACACTGAGAAAAACTTGAGTTGAAGCTTTTGGTGGAATAAAGATTGCAGTAGATAAAGGTTATTGTAAATCACGCTACAAGGGTGATCCTCTCAAAACCATTGTTTGTGTAAAATTACTTATTCCAAGTTAAATACATATAACAGAAGAATTCCTGTAATGGGATAATCTAGTCACAAGAAATTAATTTTTATGAGTAGAACAATCTGGGTTCCCAACAATTAATATCAGAGCATAGGTTTTTGATACTGTTTTGTGTGTTTAGGAATAAATAATTTTTATTTATGCATGTGTTAACAAAGGGTGGTGTTAGGAGTATGTGATTTATTTGTTAATAGATGAATGATATTCTTGATTGAGCAAATTTATCTCCTTAGAGTTTTTATGGTAAATTCTTGTATTTGCATTATCGAGTCTCGTAACAAAGGGGGTGGCTTACGACTCCATGTTTTCCCATTTTATTTTAAATTTTGCAATAAGAATTAGGTTTGGTAATTCGAATTGTAATTGTAAATATCGAGGACTAGTTATGTAGTTTTAGATTGAAGGGACCAATTCTTCAAATTCAGATTTAGGGACTTCTGCTGTAATTTCAATTCAAGGACTTAACTTCATCATCTTCGAAACCAGAGGACCTGCAATGCAATTTCGTTAAAATTTTGGAAATTCGGCATTCGCAAGGTGTTGAGCTACAGTTGACAAAGCATGCTATCTCGTATGCAGTGGCAACGGTATTCTAAATATTAAATTCTTCTTGCCAGACGAGGTCACGGGAAAAGTCTAAAGTACGGTAGCTTCATTTCCGTTCAATTTCAAGAAAAATATCAAGACTTTTAAGGTGGATTACATTTGATAGCCTAAAGACTAACTAACCAAAAAGGGGGTAAATTGGTTTTATAAAACTTTTTACTTAAATGATATTGAACTTAAAATCAAATATTCAATTATAAATGCTAAGGGTTATAGATTTTTAAATTAACTAAATAAACAAGGCAGAGAGTGCTATAAAAGTGTAAATTCAATAAATGAAGTAAATATAGCACCTTGAAACAATATATTGCACAATATGACGCAGGACGGAAGCAAGCAAGGAATTTCAAACGAAATTCCTAAGATAGAACTTGGAATCAACCAAGAAGATTGAAATAAATCTCAAGAATTTTATTAATCAATGAATGAATGAATAAAACAATGAACTAACCCATATATATAGGGCCATAAAAAAGAAGAAACGTGTTCTAAATCAACTAGAAAAACATAAAACATATTCTAGATTAACTAAATAAAACAAAGAAACATATTTTAAATTATCTAGGAAAGCATAAAACCTGAAATAAAAAGAATTCAAGATAAACTAAATAACAAAAATAACATTAAAATACTAAAACACTGTTTTCGCTGTCTGAACGATCTCAAATGCTCAAAATCCATCGCATCTCACAGCAAAGCAGTGAGTCCAATTCGTCTAGTCGAGCTACCCAAAATAGACATATTATGGGCCCGAAACGGAGGTCGGACGTCAAAATTGCAAATTTCAACTATGTCCCTTTTCGGTCTAATTTTGCCTTGATTTTGTCCTACATCAAACCCTTCCACCTCCAAATAACTCGACCCCGAGTTATAATTTGAACTCAAAAATTTCCAAGCTATTAGCCATTGGCGATGTCTTGCTCCTTTGAATTTAATTATTTCAAACCCGAGGATTAGCATTCCAATAAATTGTGGTTTCATGAATGAATCATCATCACTATCGGGTTGTTCCTTTAAGATATAATAGCTAACATGTTTAGCATGTAAGCAAGCCACCAAAATTGTTTCTTCGGTTTTTAACTTTTCAATTTTATCCTTCACAGCACAATCTTCTACTTTTCCAATGACGTATTCTTTGATTTCATCCCCATAAATAAAATCCACATTTTTTTCTTGAACGTTCTCCCTGCCACCAGCTATCAAATCTCTTGTCTCATTACAAGTAACGCCCTCTTTTTCCTCAAATTTGAACCACTCAGTTGATTCCTCCTGGGTTTGGAATGGGCCAACCAAGCAGGCTTGAGTTGGGTCAACAAAAATCTGAGTTTCAGCGGGACAGCAAAATAAGCTTCATCTAAGAAAACATCTTCACCTACAGAGATGATTTCTTTTGGTTCAGCTTTATTCATGCATTCCTTGTCTTCTAAATACTCTTCTTCTAACGAAATACCTCCATCTTTATAGATATCTTCTTCTGATTCTTGGATGTTAATACAAGTATCAAGTTCCTGAAGATCGATAGTGAATTCTTGTACAACTAGATAAGATTGCTGAAAATCTTGATTTTGAATGCAAAATTGTTGTACGTAGTTTAGAGGAAGAAAACGTTTGATCATTAATTTCTTCATTCGCCTCCATGATCGCACAGGAGCCTTGCCTTTGCGCCTCCTATCCATCTGTAATTTTTCCCACCAAACAGCAGCGCCGCCCCTCAATTTATACGACACCAGTTTCACTTGACTCTCTTTTGCGACCTCAGTAAATTTAAAGAACCTCTTGACTTCAGAAAGCTAATCCAGAAATTCCTCCATCTGTAATTTCTCGTGGAACAATGGGATGTCTGCGCGAATTCTGTAATCTGGTTGATTTCGGATCTACTGATGGTTTCCAGGATGTTCTGCAAAATCATCCTTAGAATCTTCGTCGCTGAAAGTCTCGAACTGCACGGACCTCGCCACCCTAGGTTGACGTCCACCCCCATGACGGTCAAGGGCAACTCCCTCTACTCCATCTCGGTTGGCAGGGGCGTTAACAACGGGTGCGTTGGGGTTAGGGAGAAGCACCAACAGTTGTTGTAGCATGCCCTCCACTCTCTCCAGCATTTGCCGACGCTGGTCAATTGATGCCCATATATTTGCATCACCTTCCCTGCGACCAGAGTCGCAAGGGACTCTTCCAGCTTCATTGTTGGCCATTGAACAAGGCAAATCCTATCTCTGATACCACTTGACGCAGAACGGAAGCAAACAAGGAATTTCAAACGAAATCCCTAAAGATAGAACTTGGAATTCACCAAGAAGATTGAGAGAAATCTCAAGAATTTTATTAATCAATCAATGAATGAATAAAACAATGAATTAACCCTCTATATATAGGGCCATAAAAAAGAAGAAATGTGTTCTAAATCAATTAGAAAAGCATAAAACCTATTCTAGATTAACTAAATAAAACAAAGAAACATATTCTAAATTATCTAGGAAATCATAAAACCTAAAATAAAAAGAATTCAAGATAAACTAAATAACAAAAATAACACTAAAATACTAAAACACTGTTTTCGCTGTCTAAACGATCTCAAATGCTCAAAATCCATCGCATGTCACAGCAAAGCAGTAAGTCCATTTCGTCTCGTCGAGCTACCCAAAATAGATATATTATGAGCCCGAAACGGAGGTCAGGCATCAAATTTGCAAATTTCAGCTACGTACCTTTTCGGTCTAATTTTGCCTCGATTCTGTCCTACATCACAATATGAATTGGCAACAATAATAAGTGCGATTTAAGTAAATAAAATGGAGAAGAAGATGCAAACGATATTTTAAGGAGGTTCAATTAAACAATACAATGTGATCTATGTCCTCCGTTACCAAGCTGATGCAAACTACGTAGCAATTGTAGCCACGCAACCCACACAAGATTGACACGAACCCAAGAAATCCAATAAATCAAAGTGTAGAGATTGATTCAAAATTATTGAACTAAGCAACCAACACAATCAATATGATATGTTGACCTCTTAATCAAGAATTATAAATCTCACCCAAGTTTGAACACTATAAAAATTAATCTCGCTAGTTCAAATTTTATTCAATAAAAAATAGAGTTTGAAAGCAATATAGCCTCACAATAATTATCTCAAAAGTTAGTGTCCAAATAATACAAAGAACAAGCCTTTATATTGGCAAGAAATAAAATCCTATTCTAATTAGGAAACTAAATAAAGAACCTAATCTAATTGAAGAGCAATAAAGTTATTTCCTAATATCATTAGGACTATGACTAGATAAAACCCCAATAAGGATAGAAATTAAAAGTTACCAAAAACTAGACTTCTAATTGAACTAAAACGGAATAAAACTTAAAATTCGCGATTTTGTCCTGGTAAAGCAAAAATTGAATTACGGTCGTTAGAATCCTTGTTACGGTCGTAACCTTTTTACACATGGAATTAGTTACGACCGCAAGTGACTCAGTTACGGCTATAATTGAGTCTCGATTTCTGCTCCTTGAATGACATTGATCCATTTGATTTCTCGGCTCGACTCCAATATGAGACTTGTTTCTTTAGTTGCCAAGAATGTGCTTTCATCCATTGTTGCTTGAAGACTTGTATTCGGGCTCTGGATCACACATCATTCCCTCCTTCAGGATGATTCGTCCCGAATCATAGCTTGTTCATGGTGTTTTAGTGCACCGCCTGGATTAAATGAAAAATTCTTGCCTCCATTACATAAGATCAACCAATAGTAGACCAATACTTGGATTGCATGAACGGGTCATAATATGAACTTTCTTGTCCATATGTGGTGTGGCTCAAGCCTCCAAGTATATTCAACCTGCAAGAAAGATTTAAGCAAAATAGGATGGAGATGTTAATTTCAACAAGTACAAGATAGGGATCCTTATACTCTTGACATATCATCTCCACCTCCTCCTTTCGAAACACGATGCTCCTCTTCACCTCTTTCAATTTTTTCACTCTTGCTCAATCACCACTTCCAAATTTTTATACTCAACCACCTCTTCTAATTTCGCATTTCCGTGCTCTTGCTCCTCTTCTTCAATAATTTTACCCTCATGTTCATGCATCTCCTCATCACTACTAACATTTTGATCTTCCACTTCAATGTTCAAATTTTGAATTTTTACTTCTCTATTCAACTAACCCTCCTCAACATTTCCATCCTGAAGTTCTTCTTGCAACTTAATCATAGCCTTGCTTTCCCTAACTTTTTGTAATTCAGCTATATTTTACCTTTTTGTGCAAATTATATTTTCTTCTAGAAGTTTTAATTGATAATTCGATCTAGATAATAGATTAATCTTTTTCTTCACCTTCTTTTGATCTTCAAGTGCTTGTTCTGGTGTTAAACTAGCTAGGGTGATTGACTTCCCATCCTTAAGAAGCTTGTACCGTTCCTTCCTTCATCATAAATTGCTTTCCTCTTATGTCTCCATAGCCTACCCAACAACATAAGACAAGACTTCAGAGGCACCACATCACATAACACTTCATCACTACATCTCCCAAGGGTAAAATTCAATAGGACTTGCTTGGTCACTTTGAACTCTCCACACTCCTTCAACCACGTCATCCTATAAGGCATAAGATGTGATAGTAAAGGCAACCTCAATTTCTCAACCATGTTTATACTAGCCAAATTAGAGATATACTCCCTATCAATAATCAAACTACACAGCTTATCACCCACATAACATCTAGTCTTGAAGATAGACCTGGATCACCATCCATCCTTTTATGTAGATTTCAAGAATTCAAGAAAACTCAAGAATAATATGATTTAATCATCGAATAACAAAGAAGGAATTTTTTTTTTTTTTTTTTTTTTGAAACTTAAAAACTCAATGAAGGAATAAAAAGAAAGAAATTTTGACACTTTTGACGGCAAACTATAATTAATTAAAGAAAGTAGTTCTTGATTTTTATTTTATTTTTAAACTGTTTTTCTTGCTGGAATTTCCGAATTTTTTTTGGGACACGAAAATTCAACTATGACAACAGCAAAACAAACGAAACTTGATTTGGACGCCAAACGAATAATAAAATAACGACCTTTGAATTTTTTTGGAATAATTTTTGGATCAAAGACTCAAGAATTGGAAGAACGCGAAGAACTAAATAAAAACTCAAGAATAAAAGAAAGATATAACCTTAATTTTTTTAGAGCCTAAGCTCTTATACCAACTGATGCAATCCGCATAGCAATTGTAGCCA